>JAHDVF020000274.1:0-125966 GCA_022606425.2 Lepidostoma basale | reverse complement strand
CTATGGTGAAACTGTTTCTAAATACCACATTTAACGCTTTTGTTAAAATAGTCATAAAACTGTATAATTAATTCATTTTCCGGCATACAATGTTTCCTTACATAGGGCTAATAAACAGTAAGTAACGTAAAACAAACCAAAGCTTTTAAAACTTACATACAAATTTAAGTGTAGCAGCTTTAGAAACTCGGAAGATAAATTTCTATTCCATATTTAAGATAAACGTGTCAATTAACCTTTTTGAATTCTAATTAATTTGAATGAAAATGTTTAATTACAATTTATGTCTCTACAGCGCACGTCATGATAGGTCGCTTGCATGTTTTAAAAATTCTGATCTTATTGTCAGAGTTACGCATGTGCTTGTTCTTCCAGACCAGATTCTTCAGGCATCCTGACACGGCAGAGGCTTTACTGACTTGTTCTCGTACTTCGGTATAAAGGTCATTTTGGCTGAAGATCTCTACTCTCAAATATCTGAAACTCATTACTTGCTCCAAAGGTATATCATCAACAGTCAGCTTACATCTTGTAGGTTGCCTAGATATAGTGAGACTTTTTGTTTTGTTTTCATTCGTTTTAAATATTTAATATGGAGTTTTACATCATTGTTGAAGAAACAATAAATATATCATGGTGTATAAATATTTTTTTTAGTCCCATAGAACCTCTCAGTACGGGCAAGCCGGTCCAGTCCCATTACATCCACATTAGAGCCTGCTGCATCATTAGTCCTGTAACGGGATATGCACATCACGGGCACCGTGTCTCCTCACAACCCATCTCCCTCTCCCGCTCCCTCCCCACACCCCCAACAGGACGCTGCAGTCAGGGGCGGTACATTTTAAAGGATTCCCTGCCACTGACATATATTATAAAAAATAATTAAATTCTTTCTCATCCTAAACACAATTTAAGCCGCGCAGAGCTAAAATAATAGAAACGTCATTTTTTTATTATTGCCTTTAAAAAGCTATTTCCTAGTATCGCTATAAACAAAAACTTATTAATGAATCCAATTAAATCATGTTAATTTGTAATTGCCTAAAATAATTTACTCTGTATGCTTATCTATTAATATTGATTTGATATTGGAAGAGGAATTGTTTATTATATAATTTATTTGTAAATGTACGTTTTCTAGAAGTATTTATTTATACTTTAAAGGAAAGAAAATGATTTATCTTTCTGTAAACGAGTTACGTCGAATCTATCGAAGGTTCAATACTCTTTAACCGCCCTTGGTATTTGAACAACGTGCGTGATACGTTCACTTTGACTCAGCGCCATCCCGTATCACGTACGCGCTTGAGAAAAATGAATGTAACACTTGAGTACAAGTCTTCACAAATATGATAGTTTTACAAGGGGCAGGAGAAGTGTGCGGTCGAGTCTTCGACGTTTCGTAATTTAAAGAAATAAAATTAATGTGTAATTAAATTTTATTAATAAAAACCTGCTTTTTGCATGTTTTTCAGAAAATTACCTGAAGGTCAGGCGGTTAATACGCAAAGGTTATAATATTAATAATCCTTAAATCATATACGTTATACATTAATTACCTTAGTATATAGTATTTCTTCAGAAAAGAAGAATAAAATAATGATGAACACATATTTCAATCCATTTTTTTGCTATTCCAGAGTTAAAATTAATTAAATCTTGATGACTATTGATTGTCATTGGGCCGACACTGTACGAACCAAGGGTCTGCTAAGAACATCTGAAATGAAGGTCCTAAGATCCATTACGGGAAAAACTCTCAGAGATTGTGTCCGTAATGCGAAATAGAGGATATCGTTTGGTGGAATAGATCCAGAAGAAGATACTGGAGGGACTATGTGCCCAGAATGAATAGTGACAGACTCGCATATACAACTGCTTACGAAATCCCTAAGAGATGTAGGGACAGCTGGTCCTCATCATCCGAGGAGACATGATTTCTGTGTCACAGATTGTCATTTATATTAAAAGAAAAGAAGAGGAAGAAGATAATATAAGAAGTGTGTCAAATAACCCGTTAAATTACTCTGTATATAAAATACAATGTAAGCTTAGATTTGAATTAAGATCATTTAGATGCGAAACCATTATAATCATTGTCATATCCATGAATACAAGCAACATTTTTGCTACTTCTTGCGGTGCCACTTGGGCCTTTGTTATGTAATATTTTTCTGTTATTTTCCACATTTTTGTTGACAACAGGTTAATTTCACCAAATTTCTGTATATATTAGCAGCAAGACTCATTAAAGGCATTTCAAAAAAGTCCCATATAACACAACATCTCAAAGAACTTCACTGGCTTAAAAGTCCAGAAAGAATCCAGCATAAACTCTGCTGGACAGTCTTATAAGCGCTACATGGAATGGCACCAAGTTATATATCTGAACTCTGTATAACGGACAGCCTAAATACAAGGAAATCCACACTTCGCTTGGCGAACTCCTCGGCAAAAGGAAGATTAGTTGAGCCGAAGCGTTGCCCCAGTACAAATTTCGGGGATCGAGCGTTCGTGGTAGCCGGTCCATCAGCTTGGAACAATTTCCTTTCACACCTCAGATACATAAATGATCCGACAGATTTCAGATCTAAACTGAAAACCCATATTTTTCATATTACATACCCAATTTAAACATTTATACTTTGTTCTACTATACTTCAAATGACGCGAAAATCAGATGCAGCGTTCACATTTAGATTTTTAGATTTAAAACACGTCTTAATGCGCCATTGAGGTGATTACATCACAAAAACGGCGCTATAAAAGTTAGTATATTATTATTATTATTATATGTGATATATAAACAGACCAAAGATAGCGTGATTTTTTTTACACTGTCATAGCCGGGAATAAATCCCGGGACTTTCATTATGTTAGTCATAGCTGTTACCTCTCTGCCATCAAAGAAAACCATTGTGATACCATTACATAAAACAAATAATATTTCCCAAGCAGAAAGCCGCCCCTGGACCCCAAAGTCAGGGTAAACCTACATCAGAGACAAGAGGCGTTTACAAATGACCATAAAATATCTCCCAAGATGTACGGCGCGGCGTGGAATATTATTTAGAACGTAAAAATCTGCGCTCAATGGATGGCCGTTTGTTGCGGGCTCCACCCTTCACAGCTTCTTCGTACTTATTACTTACATGCTATTGATTTTGAAATCACATAAAAATTTGTGTTCCAATATGCTCCATTATTATGCAAGGTTTTTTATGTTTTCGGGAATTGTCGGTAGAAGATTTTTACCATTAAAAATTTGATTATTATCAAAGATAAAAATTTTCTCCTATATTCGCCATAACTTTGTTTTGCGGATTTATTTAAGAATGTATCTTTTTTTAAATTTGTATAACAAACATGTTTCGGACACAGAAGTCCTTCATCAGCGTTATAAATCATTTAACTTTTTTTTCATGAATGGTCAGTCTGTAAAATTTTTGTGCTAAATCAAATACTAAAAAATCAAAATTTCAGTACTCCAAAAAAATAACATCTGTGTTTATTGTTTCTTGAACAATGATGTTAAACTCAATATTAAATAATTAATACAAATGAAAACGTTAGTTTTTTAGAAGTTTTATTATATTTTATGGGAATGACATGTTTTGCCCTTCTAAGGCATAATAAAATGTCTTTTTTACGAATATTTTTCTTAAAATCCCCCTCGACGTCATTTGTTACACTGGCGTAGGGCCTTCATGTCTTGTGCTAGCCAAAACAATTTCCCCACCCTCTGAATTTTGGTCCACTCTTTGATTGTTTGCAGCCAAGACATCTGGGGTCTTCCCGCACAGCGTCTACCCTCAATGTTTCCTTGCATGATGAAGAGCAGCAGATCTTTTTCTGGGGAGAATGTGTCCCAATTATGCCATTTTTCTAATCTTTATATTAGACAAATATCTTTCTACTCTGGCTCTATGTAACACCTCATTGTTAGTGACTATGTCAGTCCATGGGATCCGCAATATGCTGCGAAGGAGCCACGATGCGATGGACTACGAATATACTCGTAAATGCATAAATAAGTATCCTTACTTGCGATTTTGTTATTTTCGAAATGTTTCTACAATGTTTAAAAAAATACAAGAATGTACTCTTTAGAAATCATAAAACAAAACTCCTTTCAATGTGTAAAATCCTAAGGTGAGATTTTCAAATAATTATATTCAAGCCATTTGGTTAAATGACCAGTTTCGTATTCAAATATTTAACAATACAGCTACTGCATGTTTTATGGTTCGTTTTATACTTATAAGCAAAATATTTTTGCTCCTTGAAGAATGTTGTAAACTACCTAACTAACTAACCATCTCGCCGTCTCTCCAAAGGGGTAGCAGAATATTGAACCGCCACATTGTTCTTTCCTGGTATACTGCTACCCTCGTTCCTCAGCATTTATACATCCAAATAAATTGTGTTGAATTATTAATACGAATGAAAACGTCTGTTTTATTGATGTTTTATTATAATTTATGTGAATGACATATTTACCCTGTCTAAGACATTATCAAATGTTCTTAAAAAAAATATATAGACAGCAGACGTTTTCATTCGTATTAATTATTTTATATGGAGTTTTACATCATTGGTAAAGAACCAGTAATTAAATTGTATCGCCTTGATCATGGGGCGAGGCAGTATTTAAATATTTGTATCCATTCTAGAAGCTAAAGCTAAAGTTTTGCATTATCTGGGAGGTTATCCGATGCTCGTATATATAGGGCTTCAAGGCAAGAATTAATTTGTGTTCTTATTACTATTTACTTATCTTTGGTATGCGGCAAGCAATAGAGTTTTGTATCTGTTTGATTTTTGAGCTGCCCAGCATACAGCAATTGGCACATTCGCAATGGTGTCATCATAATATCATTACAATGTAAATGTAAGTATCGTGTTCAGTACAAAAAGTACAACATAACGATGTCACTGTACAAAATAACAATATTCCAGTAGAAAATGATGATGTCGTAATACAAAATAAAGATAAACAAGTGCAGCAATTTTCATGGTTGGTAGAAATATTATATCTAGGATCTCGATCTGTATCTCTTGATATCTTGTTCGACTGTGGTTTTGGTTATCGTATTAGTCTCCATCTTCAGTGCAGTATTATATTACCCTGATCAGTTTTTTATACTAGTCTAAATATGTAGACTGCAACATCAGTTGAATAGGATACCAAGAAAAAGTACATAATTTGTAAAATAACATACTACCTAGGTAATTTTTCTATGTTAATCCAGACGTACTAGAGAAAATAGTGAAACTTTTCATATTCCTTGAGTATTTTAACTCGGCAAGTCTTGTACTTCTATTGTGTTGTTAGGGCAAGATAAAGTGGTAAATTTATGGTAATTTCGGGGTTGCTCACCTTAAAAAAGCAAAGCATGGTTGACAGTCAAACTTTGCAAATTATAAATTCGAAACTACGTGATCCAATTAAATAAAACAAGCAAACAGAAGAAATAAAGCAAGATTCCCAAGATAACAATGAGATCAGGGTGTGTTATAACGACAGAACTCGTTAGTAGGGGTGTAAAATAAGGGTAGTGCTACCCCTGCTCAGCACAGAATGGATATTGTTCTCGGAGAGAGAAATATATTGTAGTGCGACCAACATAAGTTCGCGAAATGGTTTGGGTTAAAAATCACCTATAAAAACGAGGTTGCCAGATCGCCCAGTTAATCAAAATGTCAATTCTTAATTTTGTGGAATTCCATTCTTAATTGGAATTTGAAACACAACACTGTATATTTTCCACTTTATAAACTGTTAAATTAAAAATTTTGTTTTAAATATCACAATTGTATTTTTATTTTTCGCGACAGCTGTTTTGTCAACCTATGTTGATATCATCACTTTAGTTTATTAAATATCTTTATAAAATAATAATACATATATTTAAACACCGAGGAGGTCCAGAGAGGAGGCCCACGCAAAATTTACCCTCATTAAATATAATTAATTTTATAAAATAAACGATTAAATTACGGTTGTAAAAACAAGAATCAGTAGTTACATTATTGAATAATCAATATTTTTATTCTTTGTTTTAGACGTACTTTACATATATTTTAAATAGTAACATAGTTTAAAAGTAAATCATTATTGATTTTATGAGACAATCATTTTTATAGTATTTTTTTTCCAAATTTACAAGTTTAACCCTTCCCTTCCCTGTTATAAGTATCTTCTACACGTTGTTTCTAATAACCATCAATATCTTAATAAATATAATAAGATTTAGGTATTCCTCCATAATATATTTACCATTGATTAAAAATATAATATGAATATTAATCAAAATTTATCGGGTACATCCGAGGTATTTTGTGAAATCGGAAACGAAATACGAAGCGTTGAGTGCGCGGCACTATATTCGCATCTCACTCTTGCATACTTCACTGTGGAAGCACGAGGAGCTCAATGTTCTCACTGCCCGGCAGTCGGCGGCAGTAGCTATCGGGCTTGCAACCAGAGTTGACTTATGCCCGTCCCGTGAGCGTTGCCAGATGCTTTATTTAAAATGATTTAGCAAATAAATCTCAATCATTATAATTTTTGAATTCAATTATAATTAATAAAGGGGATTAGCTATGAATGTAATTATTTTTCCGATTTAAAATCGCTAATTTTTGATTGAGTACCGACTACCCAATACAGGAACGCGCGTTTTTAGTTTGGCACCGTAAGTTTTCTGAATATAGAAAATACAAAACCATTAAAAAGCGAAATTTATTCTAAAAAATCTATAATCGATTCGGAAATGAAATGAATTTAATCAAAAATAATATAATTTCATTAGTCTGGCAGCACTGAAATAAAGTTTGGACTGCCGTATGTTAGTTTAAAATGTCACCGCTCGGCTGGACAATTTATATTGGTCGCAGTGTTATACATGTAGCACATTGCATTACATAGCGTTTTATAACAAACAACCCACGGAGTGAGCGGCTTTAGAAGTACTGCTTGAATAGCAGTGAAGTGTTTTTGTTCCCTGCGATAATACTATTCCGATTTTGAATCAATTTGGTGGCTACCAAAACCGATAATGATGGGATAATTATTATTTGAATTAGAGATGACGCTACAATCGTGTTCCCGGAGTATAATACAAAATTTGGTGAATTAATTCGGTTCGGCCTAATTCCGGTGACGTTATTGTCTATTAACTGAAATATAATTCGATATTCAAAATTTTCAACAAAAACAGGGCGCATAGTATTATTAAAACGAACTCAATGAACCGTATAAACGCATTGAAAATGAGGCTTCATTGCACCAGCGCATCCTATGAACTGATATGGTCCCCACCATGACGACCTTCGTGGCAGAGTAGTAAGAACTCTGACTACCATACCGAAGGTCCTGGGTTGATTCGATTCTCGGGTATGGCTGTATGATTATGACACTGTCTTTGGTCTGGTATAAAATTCACGTGACAATAAAATGGGTGATAGATTAGTTACCTATTACATGTTATGAGAATCAACTAATTGTGAACAGTAATTGGGTTTAAACGACCAGTTTCATATACAACAACAACAGAAACAACAACAACAACAACAACAACAACAACAACAACAACAACCACAACAACAACAATAACAACAACAACAAGAACAAACCATCACGCCGTTTCCCGTAGGGGTAGGTAGAGAGAACGGACCACCACACCACTCTATCCTGACACACTCCTCTAGTTTCCTCCACATTTACACAACGAGTCATACACGCACGTCGATTCTTCCGACTTCTAACATGACCAACCTTTAAAATTTGATTAATTTGGCCATGTCATGTTTCCTCGGTCTACCTCGACTCCGTACTCCATTTGCATCGTTAACATATACTTTCTTAACTATTTTTTCTCATGTGTCCGAACCGACGCAACGCAGCGATTATTTCATAATTTTGTTCATAATACTATCTACATTCCTTTCTTATATCATCATTTGAAAATCTATCGTAAATCGTTCTACCATACATACGTCTTAAGGACCTCACCTCCATGCATTTTTTCTGCCCTCATCCTTTTTCTGCCAGTTACATGCTTAGCTTCCATACATAAGGGTTGAGATCAGAACTCCATTGTGAACGGCCATTTTCGCGTTTATTGAAAAATTATTGTTTCCAATAACTATTTTTAAAAGCTCCATTCACTTTGTAACCCGCACGATCCCTTCTTTCGACTGCACTATCCGTTTAGCCATTTGCTGTGAACATGCTACCTAAATACAAAAATTTACTCACCTGCTCCAAGTTTTCTTCGTTCACACTTATGTTACAAACTGTCATTTGCTCTTCCCTTTCAAAAACCATCAAATTTGACTTTCCGATATTCATCATTAAATCTTTTGACTTGCATACCTCACATATTCTCGACACTAAGACTTGTAATTCGTCTGCATTATCCGCAACAAGAACGGCATCGTCCGCGTAAAGCAGACTCTTTACAGACAAATATCTCATCTTAGCACCAGCATTTATTCCTTTCAGATTTTTCATACACTATTATGAAAGAACATAAAGGAATTAACTTTCTACATCAGTTTTTACATTTATTATAATAAAAATAATTAAAACACTGAAGTGTTGCGAAGAGCTAGAAGAAAGAGAATTGTTGTCCAATACAACGATTAGAAAATTATAATATTTGGGATACATTTTCTCCAAACAAAATTATTGTTTACTTCGACTCCAAAGGAAGGATTGAGGGTAATCGCGGTTTAAGAAGACGGCAGATATCCTGGCTAAGAAAGATCAAAGATTCAGAGAGTGGGGGAGTTGTTCCGGCTATCTCAGGACAGAGAAGCCTACGCCAGGGTGATAGCTGCCGTCGGGTGGACCAAACATGACACTTTAAGAAGATATTTATTATACAACAGAAACAAGTGGGACCTTTGTAATATGAAATCTGGTACATTCGAGTGAGAATCAAGTTAAAACCGCGGTGCTGTGAGGGTGAGACGTACGAGGCAAGATATTCCCTTATGCTGGAGAGGGCTCAAAAAAAAAATTAGGTAATTTTAAAAGGGGAATATGATAGCTATCCGTGCCTCTATCTCACAATATTTTTTTAATATGTGGGACGAATTTTCTGATTTCTTTAGATTAATCAAAGTTTCCAGTGTCATCTGTCGGTTGCCAAAATCAACCTGTCTCTAGTATTACAGGTGAGAAGAACAATCAGTCTACGTAACATGATTACCTCGAAGATCAACGTCTTTCATATGAGTGAAAGAACGTTCAAAAGACACATATTTTTAACTATGGAGAGTATCATATCCTAAAGTCCCTCATGGGTTGCTGGTATTTTACCTCTCGTTTGTTCCTGGTATTTTACCTCAAATAGATGCCATCAACTTAAAAGCGTTATTATAAGTGCTGATTCGATTTGATTTTGAAAATCCTGGGGTGTAATTATAAAACCCCAGGTGTTCATAAAACGTATGTTTGCATAATATATCGTTGGTTCAAAGGTAAAACTCATTAAGTGACATTTTGGTCAAAATTTTGATTTTTGCATTTTCTGCATCAGACTTGTGAATTCTACGTCACGAAATAATCACCAAGTGTATTTATTAAAGAATATCAGTTATTTTTTAATAAATACACTTGGTGGTTATTTCCTGACGTAGAATTCACAAATCTGATACAGAAAATGCAAAAATATATTTTTTTACCAAAATGTCAATTAATGAGTTTTACCTTGGAACCGACGATATATGAATTTTCTGATCCCAAATATTGTTATTATTATAATCTCTGGACTATTAATGGTGAAAATATCACTGAGAATAAGTTAAATAATGGTTTTGGATTGGTTGAACTCTGAGGTGAAGCCAAGTTTGTAGTTGATTCTGGGTATAGGGGGGTACGATATAAATAGAAATATTATATTAAATAACTGAACAAATTCAGAGAATTAAATTTAAGGTATTCTAAATAAACAAAATTTATTAAATATCCAAATTTAAGCCGCAAATTCAATACTCTCATATATCCGCACAATCCTAATTAAATAATAACCCTTATTTACAGATTAACCTTGCTTCCCACGTTTTGATCATGAAAATAGTTTGTATTATCAAATATTAAATATCTGTAAAATAATATTTGCAATCCGAAAAATCATATTAAAATATTTTCTTCTTCTTCCCTTTTGGTAGACTCAGGAGTCTGTTATTTCAGGCGGGTCCTCTTGAGACGCTGAGCTCCAGCCTTCTCTCCGCCGTTTCGGGGGTCTTCCTGGTCGGCGTTGTCCGTTTGGCGTTCCATGGAGAGCTATGTGTGGTATTCTATTTGAGTTCATCCTTTCTACGTGTTGATGCCAGTATCGCCGTCTTTGACGTCCCCATCTGACCACATCTTCGACCTCGCAGATTTCTCGGATTGCTGTATTCCTAACTCGATCACGTAGGGTCTTGCCAGCTATAGCGCGGAGTGTTTTCATCTCGGTTGTCCTGAGCATGCTCTTTGTCTTGACAGTGTCTGCCCTCGATTCAATGCCATATGTGAGGATTGGTCGCACACAGGTCTTATAGATGCGTACCTTGCTGTCAGTCCTCATGTCCTTGTTTCTCCATATGACATCTTTCAGGCAGCCTGCAACTGCTGCAGCCCTATCCACCTGTGACCTTACTTTTCTGGGGGGGTCATTAGAGCTGGTTACTTCGCTTCCGAGATATCTGAATAGGTCCACCTGTTCAATTTCCTCCTAGCGTACGGAGTCTTCGCATCTCAGTTGATGTCTTGCGAATGTCATACACGTCGTTTTTTCATATTAAAATATGAGGGTTTAAAAATAAAATGTAATGAATGTAATATCAAAGTATGTTTCAATATTCTTTGAATACCTTACTAAATACTTTCTACTCTTAGTTACAAGACTCTTTCATTTACCGACATTTGAAAAACATGCCACTATTAATGGCAGATTCTTATTTATTTTATTAATAATATTTGTGACCTTTCCATTGGCTTACAGCAATTTTTTCCAGGATACTTCTTATTTTATTTACTTTAAAAACATTTAAGCTTTATTGTTTTACCATGAGTAGATAGCTCAATATGTGACAAAAAGGGTAAGTTTAATACACAATAAATATATAAACTTTAAAACTGAAAATTCTTATAAAATTTACATTTGATTATTTGATCACTTAATTAATAATTTATCTTAATTTACAAATATTGAAAGTGAATTTAGTTAAATTGTAATCACCATAATCACGAAAAAAGTATTGACACGATTACAGAAGGTATGAAATATGATAATGCAAATCGAATACATGTTTATAAAAGTTTATTTCAATAATGAGACTGCTATTTGTATGAAAATAGCATTAATATTCAATATAACTTAATTTAGAATAATATTACTCATCAAATTTACATATTTTGATCAATTTCTAAAGATATATACAAACACATAATGGTGTTGTTATTTCTAATAGCATTTATGTTCCGAATATTTTAAGCATTATTTGATGTATCCATATCTCAAATGCATACTTTTATTAAATAAATCAATTATTTACTCTTTGGTTTATAATTGTTCAAAC
The DNA here is from genome assembly GCA_022606425.2 of Lepidostoma basale. Taxonomy (NCBI): domain Eukaryota; kingdom Metazoa; phylum Arthropoda; class Insecta; order Trichoptera; family Lepidostomatidae; genus Lepidostoma; species Lepidostoma basale. The sequence goes on along the minus strand of JAHDVF020000274.1, from coordinate 114,386 downwards.
ACTCTTATTTCTCGCAGTTGGGTACTATTTTGACGCCCAAACTTGTTCTTCTGATCTAATTTGTTGTCTTAATCCATCAGTTTTTATATTCATATATATCAGTTTGGAGTGACGCCAATCTCAGAAAATCTTGAGGAGAATCGTCAGAGATGGTACAGCGACCCAAAGAACGAGGATCGGGCTCATTCAAAGGAAAGTCTCAAAAGAGACCTGATCCCACCAGGTGCCTCCCAGGACAGACAGTCTTGAATACGCAATACAAGAAGAGCCAACCCTAAGTAAATAGGACATCGCTAGGAAAAAGAAGAAGATCAGTTTGCATGAATGTAATAAATGTTGTGTTATTTATGATTCTCTGGCAAAGGTTCGTCTGTAATAGTCTGCGATATATTTTTGCAAACGCGAGATTTACAAGCATAAAATGTACAAGAAAGAAATCTATTTTTCCAGTCCAAGTAACTATTCACACAATTGTACCTACTTAGAAATCGGTAAGAAATGTTTTCTCGTTATATTTACCAACTTGAGAGAACAAATTCACAAAAACCCTTTTAAGGTAAACTTTTCAAGGGCTATTAGAGGGTGATTCAAGGATGATTTTTGAGGGTAGATTTTATTTAAGAATTACTGTATACATTATTTAGTTCGTAAGAAATTTTGAAGTCTAAAGTACTTTAAAAAAAGTTTTTTTTCCTATTTCCGTTCCAGAGTTGTAAATAAATAAAATGTGAAAAAAATTAAAAGGTTCTTTCTTTTTCATTATCAGTTTTCCGTCAACTAATTAAACTTTTTTGTATTGTTATATTATTATTATTATAATTAAGGTTAAAATAACTGTAAGAAAACGGTATTTATTTAATAATTTAATTAATACGAACAAAAATTTTAGTTTTCGTGAAGCTTTATTAAAAGTTATGGGAGTGATATGTTTTGCCTGTCAAAGACATAATCAAAGTCACCTTTGATAGTACCTAAGACATTCAAAACATGCCATTCCCATAAATTACTAGAAAACTTCTAGAATACTCGTACATAAGTTTACATTCGTATTAATTATTTTATATCGAGATTTACATCTTTAGCCACCATCATAGTGTCACCAGTCTGTCGATGCCAGCGAGTTCGGCAAAACCGGTTACTGTTGAAATAAAAACAAAAGTTGAAGTAGTTAAAAACATATCTTATTTCATTATTACATATACATATTATTTAAAATGAATTTTCATCGGGAAATTTCAGCAAAATCATTGGATCAAGAAACAATATACGAGTATAGGTATTTATTTCATAAAAAGTATACTATTAAATGAAACTATTAGACAGCAGTGTTTGATATGACACGAAATTGAAATTGTTGGACTTGTTGTTTTAACGAAAAATCTAGAAATTTTTATTATACTATTTTTAGCAAATGAAGAAGTTATGAGTAGATTAACCATACTCCAGAATAAGGCAATGAGAATGTTTTTGAGAAGAAGCTGATATGCCAGGATTAAAGTGATGCTTAAAAAGCTAAAAATTAAGCCATTTTAAAAAAATAATTACATTCAACGTTTTAGTACTGATTCACAAAATTGTTAATGGGCACACCTCCCAAGAATTTTTAAGGAAGATAAAAAGCAACCAACATGAACATCAATATGGAACAAGAAAGAAAAATAAACTAAGGCTCCCATTCAGAAAAAAAACAAATCGCAGAATTATCTTATGTAGAAAGCATTTAAAATTTATGAAGATATACCGGAGGATGAAAAAAGTGTGCAGACCATAATTTTTTTTAGAATAGAATTAAATAAATATGGAAACAAAATGTAACCTTATATTGTAACCTTAAAGGCGGGCCACACTGTGATAAACAAGCTGGTTTGAAACCAAAATTTGTATACTGAATGTTATTACTCAAACTTAAACCATGTTCTAGACGTAGTAAAAACGTCGATTTTAGTAAACCATGAGTTAAACCGCGGATGTTTCTGCATACGGTTATCCTTCAAACTATTCAACAAACATGGTACGTTTATCTCTCTTCCTCGCATTATTTTACCCGGCGTAGAATGAGATAGAAGCCCTATACAAGACAAATTTTATGTTTGAAACCGATGTTTATCACAGTCTGGCCCGCCTTTTACATTGTAACCTTTTTATTTTAATTGTTTTTTATTAGAATATGTGTTGTGTACATGTAGACTATTTCAAGTAAAAAGATAAATAAATATAAATATACACGTTGGATGGACAGTAGTGTATAGTATGTATGTATGTTTGTCGAATTCATTAATAAAAAACTTCCATTTTGCAAAACTCAATTTTGGAGAATGTATTCCTGTGTTATATTGTTACTGGAAGAAAAAAATAGTTTCTGTACGTATCTAATTTCCTTGAGTACCAATAACAAAAGCCCTTCTAATAGAACACTTTCTCGACATTTCATCTTAAATGCCTCACTTCCACCTTTGTCGTGTTCCTCCTTCCTTTTTACTCTGTCACAATATTACCTATTTCCCATTTTCACAGAAGAAAATAAAACTTTTTTCTATTGACCTTTACGGGGAAACTGATATACCAACTTACCAAAAATAAAATACAATTCCTCAGTGTACCGAAATACAATTCAAATAAAATACTGAAATGACAACTTGACAGCTCTCTCCTACTGGACATTATTTTGATAAAGAAAAATATCTATTCATAAATATGTCATATTCATAAATACATCGCAAGTGAGAACTGGCCAATTATTTATTTATCTATGGATGCGTAGGATGGATACAAATAAATACAGCCTAAATTCACGGAAATCCACACTTCGCTCGGCGAACTCCTCAGCAATAGGAAGATTAGTTGAGCCGAAGCGTTGCCCCAGTACAAATTTTGGGGATCGAGCGTTCGCGGTAGCCGGTCCATCAGCTTGGAACAATCTCCCTTCACACCTTAGATGCATAAATGATCCGACAGATTTCAGATCTAAATTGAAAACCCATCTTTTTCATATTTCATACCCAATTAAAACATTTATACTTTGTTCTACTATACTTTTAAACCGATCGTTTTTTAAGCGGTCACATTTAGATTTTTAGATTTAAAACACGTCTTAATGCGCCCTTGAGGTGATTACATCACAAAAACGGCGCTTTAAAAGTAAGCATATTATTATTATTATTATTCTTATACGGATTTAAACATATATTAATTATTATTGTAATTAATTATGATCGTTGTAAGGTAATTTTGCATTATACAGAATGTTTATAATAAATACTGTTATTGTTTCTTAGCTGTGTAATGTATTAATATTAAGTGGGCGCGGGAGTAATGCCTATAGGTGACAATGAGGCACGCAACCTATCATGCCGCATCTCCCGAGATGGCGAACAGAGGTGGGTGGAGTGCCATGTAAGAGGGAATGTAAGAGGAGGAATGGAAAGAAAAATGAATGAAATGTGTATTTAGATGAAAAGACAATTGTGTATTTAGATGAAGAGCATGATGAAAGAGAGAGGAATGAAGGAGCAGGGCGATACGCTTGTGTTGTGGTCTGGAGTGCCGCAATCACAAAGAGGCTGTCAGGGCGTTGCGGCGCTACTTTCTCCTAGAATGGAAGAATGTATGAAAGAATATGATGTGTGAGCCCAAGGCTTATGTGGATCCGCTTTAAAATCGGATTGACAAGGATTTTCCTCATCATAGAGTATGCTCCAGTCAATTCCGATGGACTGGCGGTGAAGGAAGAGTTTTGGGGAAAAGTTAGGGAAATCGTGGAAGTTAAGAAAATGAACGAAAAATTAATTTTGGCAGAGGATATGAATGGTTGAGTTTGAACGCAAAGGAGTGGTTTCGATGAATGTCTGGGCAAATTCGGTTATTCTAAGATGAATGATAATGGGATGAGATTGCTTGATGTAATAATCCCGCTTGATGTAATAATTAAGAAGCCCGAAAGATATGCCAGGACAGAACGTTGTGGCGATCCATCCTCTCTGCCTACCCCTCCGGTGAAATGGAGTGATGGTTAGTTAGTTAGTTTAATTATTATTTTAATGTATAAATTATGTGTCAAACACGACACACAATTCATACAATAAAACTTCTAGATAACTGACGTTTTCACCATCATAAAATTGTTATTTTAGTCATTTAAGTCATTCGTTTTGATTAATTAAAATCTTAATTAAATTTTATCGACAGCTATTCAAACGTAACACCAACGATGATGAAAATGGCCGACAGTTGCCAGGGACTTGTATAGCCTTCTGATACAAATTTTAATTAAATATTTAGATTTACCGGCAAGCCAATATAATCAATAATATTCAATGGATAGCTAATCTGTTTAGTGGCCCGACACCTCGCCGGGCGAACGAATAGAAATCTATTTGATGTTCTAAGAATGATTGCTACACGTACAGTTTATCTAGAGCGCCAGGCCGACGAGCGATATTGACACTCCGTAAGCCTATTATGGCAACTGTTTCGATGTAAATTCCGAAAGGCTTTTACCTTAATGGGAGGCAATACACATCTTGACGGATTTTTGACACAAATTGACAAGCATATTGATTGCTGTTTCACGAATTTTTTTCTTACATCGGAAAGTGTTCAATGTAAAATAACGATTTACTGAAAATATATTATAATACAATTTAAAAAAATACACCAAAGTATGTAACAATATTTTGAAAATACTTTTATATTTAAAATCATTTATTATTTTTCCATCTGAACAATAATTTTATATTGAAATAAATGCATTTTTATAAACTGCTATTATTTTTTGAGACTGATATATTGATGTTTTTTTAAATATGTTTTTATCGTCTATAAATGGTATAAAATGGTTGCACTTATGTTACATTTCAAAATGTATACATACTCGTATGTATATAAATTTAAATATTTATGTATTAATTGTATCTCAATAGAGACGAATATGTAATTTTGGAAACATAATATGGTAATTAATTAATCCTTAAAAAAAGTATTAACCCGCAATGGGTAAAAATCCAGTATTTGTATACATTCAAAAAACAAAAAATATTTTTGTATTTATTGCTTCTTGAACTATGTAATACACCATATTGAATAATTAATACGAATGAAAACGACAGTTTTCTAAAAGTTTTATTATCTTTTATGGGAATGACATATTTAGCCCTTCTAAGGCTTTATCGAATGATTTGTTTGTGTGTTAAATTTCGTACAACAATCAGAACAAATTTCAAAATAATCCAGAAACGTTGTCGGGCATGCGCATCGTTTCCGTTTCGAATTCCTTATACGGAGAATCTAAGTATTTTTCGAATTCCTGTATTTAAAATTCTCATATTCTTTCTTTGACAACATTACAGATATTCTTTGTTGGTAATTTGCTGCAAACCAATATTAAAAAAAACCATATAAATTATAAGAATAAAAAAAAAACATTGAATTGATAAAGAACCATTCTTTTTAATGCTTTTGTTACATTATGTATCTTATTGTTTTCAAATAATTTATTCTGCTCGTCTTAAATAAAATAAAACAAAAAGACAACACGGAATATGTAATATAACAGTACGGAATGTCTATCGAAAATCACTAAACAATCCGTTGCCTGGAACTGCACGAGGGAGTTCACGGCGGTGCATTGTAAGTATTGTATAACAGTGTAACATATCAATTAAATTTCGCAATCATGGCGTTCTTGGTGTTTCTATACACAATTATCGCCGCCATATCGACTGTCAAACTATTCACATTACCTCAGCTGGCAGTCGGCAGAGCATTACTCGGTGTTCACCATATATCGTCGGAATCTAGAAATTCGCTATTTACTCTCCTCTGGTATGACAAAATCTGTATGTATATACAAAACAAGTCGTATTAGTTACATTATTTATAACTCAAGAACGGCTAGACCGATTTTGATGATCTTTGATTTGTTGGATTTGTCTCCGTCCCGAATAGCAGAATAACTATTAAAACATCGGAAAAAATCTACCTGAGTGCATCCGATCCAGCAAATAAAATAGTTTAACAGAAAGTAATGCAACAATTGTACGCGAACCATTTCGATCCTGTAATTCAAATCTTATAATTCAAATACTTTTCATTTTGATTTTTGCAAATGTATTGAACGTAATTCAAATAAAATAATAATACACTTTTAGTAATTTGTATTAACACAACTTTATTTGGTAACACCAACTGGAGCTTCGTCAGGGCGAGAAAATAAACTAAATACAAAATCAGAGAACAACCTATGAAGAAAATATAATGTGGAGTGGAGGAAGGGTGAGGTAGGAGAAAGTGGGTGTGACGACGTATAGACCATTAAGGCGATGAGTCAAGCTCATTTGGGAAAAAATTAAGGAAAATTACCGGTTGGTGTTATCAAATAAAGTGGTGTTAATACAAATTACTAAAAGTGTATTATTATTTTATTTAATAATGTCACACCACAAATTAGGTGCTTTATACGAAAGAACTAAATTTATTTTTAGTGTTCATTTTAACTTTATAAATAACTGAATTTAATTCAACTAATAAATTAACACAACATTTATTGATTCTGAGGCGGTACGAAGTTTGCCGGGTCAGCTAGTCAAGAGATAATAACGAGGCTTGCATAGTAATATCACAATTTGATACTTTAATATAATTATCTATTGGCGTCAAATTAAACCAAATAACCATTATGTCGCTTCTTCCGCAATATATGCAGGTACATTAGAACTTAAGATTTTTATATTCTGATATCTATTGACAAAATGATCACACATAATAATTTTTAACACTATTGATGGTCTCCTTTTTTTATTTACAAATATAATTGATTGTTTCTTGAATTATGATGTAAAACTCCATATTAAATAATAAATATGAATGAAAACGTCTTTCTTCTAGAAGTGGTATTATCAAATGTCACACTTGATAATGCTTAAGACAGGGGAATATGTAATTCACATAAATTATAGTAAAACTTACATTTAAAAACAGACCTTTTCATTCGTATTAATTTACAAACATTTGTTTGCTCTGCATTCCATTAATTTATCGAAATTTATTTAATTAGATCAGATGGTATCGTTTGAAGTATCATAGATAAAAGAAAAAACACGTGTTAATTTAATATGCAGCGCTTATTTTTCGATAATCTTCCAAATTTGATACAAAGAAAATAATTTTCTCATAAAACCAACACTCGCTCAATTACATTCATCAAGAAATAATATGTATAATAATATAAATATTTAACGTTTAAAGTATGTGGCGAATAATTACGCTTATTTTTTAAAAGAAAAAACAGGGATTACGGACTGCCTGACACATCTATTTAAACACAATTTTGTTTTAATAAATGTATACTGTTAAATGTAAACTGCCTTACATTACTTTTTTGATCATGTTTACGGTATTTTTACACATCATTACGTACGTTTATTATTATTTCATTGATCTCCGTTAAGAGTTAATTATGTATAATATAATTCTATAATTTATATTGATAGTTACATTGTATAATGCCTTAGAAATGTAAAACATGTCATTACCATTAGCTCAGTGGCGGTACTCCCACAGAAGCCCAGAAGCTCGGCTTGCGTAATAAATTTTGAGTCAAAACCCCCAAATCTAAGTAATCATGCCACCGGATAAACCATCGACTCACCAAATCACCTTTCAATAATGTTGTCATCAGACGGAAGAGGAATAGCCACAAGAGTGATATGGAGTCCAATCGAGGCGAGATACTCGCTAATGTTAGAGAGGGTTCAGAAAAGATTTCTCAGATATCTCTACATGAGGGAGTTTGGTAGCTGTCCGTGGCTTTATCCCACTGCATTCCTCTTGAGCATGCTGGGGACCGATTGTGTACAGATAAGAAGGGATAGGTGCACCCATCCCCATTTCTTAAGACTTATCAGGGGATTCTTTGAGAATTCCGTCATCTTTGAGGCTATCCATCTTTATATTCCTGATGATTATCTTCGACAGTGTCAGCACAAACTGTTTTATCTCCCAGCATGCAGAACCAACCTGCCTCTGGTGATCCCGTTGGATCGCTTTGGAGATCGATGTCTTTCATATTCGTGAAAGTACGTTTCAAAGACAAATACTCTTCACTTTGGAGAGTATCTTGTATTCCTAATGTCGAACCATCTCTCATGCGTTCCTGGTATTATATTTTTATTATATTTTACCTGTTCCTAATAGATGTCTTAAACTATAAAAATCTTTTGAGAAAATAAACTGATTTTGATTTGATTTGATTTGATTTGAAGAGCTGAACCTTTATAAGCCAGAAGAGGTTTTGATTCAAAATTTCTTTAGCAAGCCGGGCTTCTGGACTTCTATGGGAGTACCGCCACTGCATGAGTAGCTCCGTGTCACTAACCTGATGCCGCCCCTCTGCGTGTCGTCGTTGAGCAGCCTGGTGTGGTGCAGCCAGCTGACGGCGGTGGTCGGCAGGTGCCTCACGCGGCAGCCCAGCTCCAGGGTAGAGTTCCTCTCGTAGTACTTATCCACCGCCGACTCGACAATTTCCACCACAGGAGCTGTTGAAGAACGGAATACAATTTTAATTGCTGATTATTTATTTTAAAATTAAAAGAATGTAAGAAGCGCACGAGATAAAACTGCGGAAAAATGGACCCCGGCAACAACATAGACAATAAATCATTACATCGTTTTCTTGGAATCGACCGCAACAATCTTCTATCCTGACCTACCTCTCTAGATTCCTCCACATTCATACAGCGAGTCATACACAACCGTCAATTCTTGCGACTTTTAACAAGCTCAAACATTCAAATTTCGAATTCTCTTGGTGAGTTTCTGTGGTTTACTCATCACTTGGCGAATGCAAAGAAGCTCCAAACAGGCCATAGTCAACTTTCCCTTCCAATCCTGTAGAAATTCCATAAGAAAGAATTATGCCTGAAAAAAAATAACAGAAGAAATAAAAATCTACTTGAATGCCTTGAAAGCCTTGTACATAATGTGCAAGGCAAATAATAGTGAAACTCTCATCCAAAAAAAAAAAAACTTTCAAATTTGTTTGATTTGGTCATGCCATGTTTTCCTCGGTCTTTCTCGACTCCGCATCCATTTACATCGTTAAAGTGTACTTTCTTCACCAATATTTTTTCATCTAAGCGTTCCGTATGTGCAAATCAAGTGCTTCTTTCATAACACTTTCTTTTGCTTTATATTCCTTCCTGATATCAAGAGAGCAAAATTATTGGATGGAGTCTTCACACGTTATTAGTTTTTATCAAACATTTGATAACGGAGTTTAATATTTTTTTCGCCATAACTTTGTATCGTAGATTTTTAATGTTTCGTTTTATATACTTGTATACTATACTTAGACAATACTCAATTTATTAAAAAAGAAGACTTACAATACTCAATTTATTAAAAAAAAAAAAAAACATACTCGTATATGTTTCGGACTAATTGGACGACCAAGGTTGCGATGGGAGGATGAAGTTGAGAGAGATGGGGCGAAATTATTACGAGTGTCAGATTGTAGGGTCGAAGCGGAGGACAGAAGGATTTGGAGGCGAAGAATAGAGGCTAAGGCTCGATATGGGCTGTAGGGCCATCGAAGAAGAAAAATTGCCGCACCGAGGCGCATCGAAGGAGAAGAAAACATGTTTCGGACACACAAGCCCTTCATCAGTGTATTATATAAATATATTATTAAAAAAATTATAAAAAATTCACAAATGTGGTCAGTTTTGAGATATCTAGGTACTTAGTATAGGTATTAAGTATATCTTACAATAAACATTTATTATTTTTATTCATATTTCATAACTCTTTCTATAATCGGTTTTTGAGATTTAAATTTATGGTAATATTAGTAAATCGACTCTTTTGTTCAAATATCTTGTAATTCTAAAAAAATTTTCTAATTTTCTTGAATTGTAGAAGTTTTGAAATAACAAAACAAGTAAATTGAAAAACAAAAACAAAATTAACACAATTGCCTAATAGAGAGATTTTGATTATTTTCTGTTGTGAAGTTTTTCATCACATGTGATTATAATATCAACTCTTTCGGCTATACCGTGTCGGCAGCACTGATCTCAGATGTAACATATAATTATAACTACCAGGGAATAACAATATCTCACATAACATTAATACCTAAGTCAGGGGGTTGTAACCCACCTCCTGCACTTGCATTCGCTTGGGGGGAGATGACGTGCGTTTGGTAGTCTGTAGCGCTGAATATGCCGGTCTCAGAAGAAACCGCAATCCTAAACAACGATATATCTTCGTTTAGGATTGTTAAAACCAACACTATATGCCAACTATCATTGGTTTCTGCAATATTATGAATACATTATTAAATGAAAATGATGCTTGCATGCATCAGCGCTATCAATCTTTGTTTGCGAATGTTTAAATGAATTAATGCCTAATAATAGTTCGTAAATGTCACAATATTTATTAATTACTTCTATGTGTGTCAAATATATGATATGTGTCGTGAGAATCAACAGTTAAAACACGTTGTATACAGTAATTGAGTTCAAATAACCAGCTATATACAAATGTGGAAAGCAACGAGAAACTACCACAATAAAGGCTCATGTGGTAAACCAAGAATCAGCAAAAATTGTTAAAGTTTGCGGCAAACCAATCTATTGGATTAAAACCAGCGAAGATTGTTTAAGAATAATTCGTTAATCATAAAAAATGTATAGACACATTTTAACAATTGAAAAATATAAACCAAGAGGTGCATCTTCCTCATCATCAGTCGTCTGTCATCCACTGCTGAATGTAGGCCTCTCTCAAACCACGCCACCGCCCCTTATCCATTGCCGCTCCCATCTATCTATGTCCAGCAATCCTCTTCAGATCGTCAGTCCAGCGGGCAGGGGGACGTCCAACTCTGCGGAATCTCGTACGCGGTCTCCACTCCAGAAACCGTCTCCCCCACCGGCTGTCGGTTCTCCGACAGATATGGCCAGCCCATCGCCACTTCAGCCCGCCCATCCTCAGAGCCACCTCAGTCACCTGTGTTTGTTGACGAATAAATTCGTTTCTAAATCTGTCCCTCAAGGTTATTCCAAGCATGGCTCTTTCCATGGCACGCTGGGCGACCTTGAATCTGTAGACTAGACCTTTTGTCAGTGTCCACGTCTCTATGACTGGCAAGACGCACTGGTTGAAGACTTTAGTCTTGAGGCATTGTGGTATTTTAGAGGTGAGAATATGACGTAATTTTCCAAACGCCGCCCAACCCAACTGAATTCTTCGGTTAGCTTCTTTCTCGAAATTGTTTCTACCTAATTGAAGTTTAAATTAATAATAAATCGAGAAAGAGATAACGCATATCCGGTAAGAGAGGTCCATGCGCATCTTGTGATACTAAATGTATGTTTTGCCGTATATTATAAATATTTATTTATTGTTTCTTGAACAATGATGTAGAACTCAATACTACATAATTAAAACGAATAAAAACGTCTATTTTATACAAGTTTTTTTATATTTTATGTGAATGACATAAAATATAATAAACTTTGTAGAAAACAGATGTTTTCATTCGCATTATTTAAATATGTTATTGTCATATCTTCTTCTCTGGTTTCAATCCTGGGATTGGTTTGCAGCAATTATTTGCTGATTCTTGGGATGCCACTTGGGCCTTTAATGTGGTAGTTTCCCGTTTCTTTCCACATCCTATGCCGTTGACCACGAAGGTTCTTCCGCCTTTGGAGATTATTTACTTCTCCAGGGCAAGAGGGTGCCCTAAACAACAGTCGCCCGGTAAGGCGAAAGTTGGCGGTCAGCTTATTCCGGCCAACGCTCGGTCCCTGTCTATATTTGCCGACTTGATGTCGTTGCTCACTCCCCACCACGGGAAGGAATAGATCAGGATTTTCCTTTCCTCAAACCTGAAACCTCACACCTGCCCCAGGGGGCATTTCTCAGAGTTCTCCAGTACTTCAGGGGAGTCATATATGTTTATTCAAATATACACATTTAGACATGCTTTAGTTTATGTAAAATTATTTCAAATATCCTTTTATTTCATGATTTCATATTAATATATCAAAGATGTATTCGTGGGTGGATACAAAGAGATGTTTAGAAATATATTATAAGTTAGTACCAAAACGCACTCGCCTAGAAATGTTCTGGTTTGTACCGAATAACGTACATAAAGCACTATTTGTATACTTTGTCCCCGCGCTCTGTTATTCTAATGGGTTCTGGTGAGGCTTTTAGACAATTAAGTTATAACACGGAATACGTACAGAGCTTTCATACTGTATTATTTGGCACATTCGGGAAATACTCTGTTAGAAAGCAGGTTTTAACGCAAACTTACATTATTCATATTAAGTTTTTACAATGTTTGGATCAAAATTTATGATTTTTTTCAGTATTGCATTAAAATAAAACATTGTGTTTTCGCAAAACTTTTTTGCATTTTTCAAAAAAATTTATCGGACTGCATACGTTCATTCCCAGTGTATATTTTTAGCTACTACTTACTAACAATCTAACCGTCTCTCCGAATAGGTAGGCAGAAAGATCGACACACTTTTCTTTCCTAGCATACTTCCCTCGATTCCACTACTGTTTTACATCGTGTCATTACGTAGGTCATTTTTTTCGACTCTTCACGTGGCCAATATTTAACTCTTCACGGACGTGGGTCACCTCTGACATGACAGCAGAACTTTGACGCTGCGGCCATATGGCACATGTAAAGTTACATGTTGAATCTTGTTGTCTGTGGAATCTGCGCGTAATTACTTTTTCAATTAAATATTACCAATGAAGCGATTAACATACACAGTGCCTTTTTAAAAATTAATATTTATAGAATAACGTTTACAAAAGATACAAAAGCTATCGTCCGATAAGGGTTAACATTTTATTAATTTGATCATGACACGTTTAAGATTCTTCCTTTATTTCTTGTTCCGTTAACGTCGTTTACATGGACAATACTTTCTTAATATATTTATTTTTATGTGTCATAACCATCTAAATGATCCTTTCATTATTCTGTTCATAACAGTTTCATTCGCACTGTTTACACTTCTTAAATTTTAATATTGAAAATATTGTCTGAATATGGAATAAGTACAAAACTGATCACGGCCATTAAGTCACTATACACGGAAAGCACTGCTAGTGTCAGAGTAAATGGAGATCTTACAGCCTGGTTTGATATCAATAAAGGTGTCAAACAAGGTTGCGTAATGTCCCCGTGGTTATTTAATCTGTATATGGACAATTGTATGAAAGAGCTGAAAGGGTTGGATGTAGGTGCCAAAATGAGCGGAGTGTCAGTAAGCTGTCTCTTGTATGCGGATGACGCTGTCCTACTTGCTGACAACGAGCATGAACTACAAGTCCTGGTGAATTGTATGTATGAGGTATGCATGCGAAATGATCTGATGATGAATGTTAATAAGTCCAAGGTAATGATTTTTGAAAAGGAAGAAACCACGACAGTCTGCAACATTAGCGTGAATGGTGAAAATTTGGAGCAAGTAGTTGAGTTCGTGTATTTAGGTAGTATGTTTACAAGAGATGGGCGAGTGGAGAGGGATATTGAAAGAAGGGTTGGGGCAGGCAACAAAGTGAATGGTGCACTTAAAGTTGTCATCGCAAACAAAAACCTATCCAAAAAAGCTAGAATGGCAGTGCACAATGGTGTTCTTCTACCGACCCTTATGTATGGAAGCGAAGCATGGAACTGGCAAAGGAAGGATGAAAGTAGAATAAATGCAGTAGAAATGAGATCTCTTAGACGAATGTGTGGATATTCTGTGTATGATAGAGTGTCGAATGAAAATATAAGAAGTGAATGCGGTGCGAATGATGGTGTCATGAACAAAATAATGAAAGGATCATTAAGATGGTTTGGACATATGGAAAGAATGAATGAAGAAAGAATGGTAAAAAAATTATATGTTAATGATGTAAATGGTACCAGAAATAGAGGAAGACCAAGGAAAACGTGGCACGATCAAATAAATCAAATATTGAATGTCGGCCATGTGAGGAGTCAGAGAAATCGACGCGCGTGCATGACACGATGTATGAATGTTGAGGAAGCGAGAGAAATATGTCAGGAAAGAAAGGTGTGGCAGTCCATTCTTTCTGCCTACCCCTTCGGGGAGACGGCGTGATGGTTAGTTAGTTAGTTAGTTAAATTTTAATATGATCTTCATTAATGGTATAAAGAGATTTTAAACTGTTAAAAAAATATAATTAAAAATACCATATACAGTTTGAAACAATTGATACAATTTAAACAATTGATACAGTTTGAAACAATCACAATTAAGTGTTAAAATACGTCTTAATGCGCCCTTGAGGTATTACATCACAAAAAACGGTAACTTTAATAGTAAGCATACTAATATTATTATGTATAATTATTATAACATTTCAATGCAGTTCTGATCCCAACCCTTATGTATGAAAGCGAAGCATGGAACTGGCAGAAGAAAGATGAGAGCGAAATAAATGCGGTAGAGATGAGGTCCCTAAGACGTATGTGTGGTGGAACGATGTACGACAGAGTCTCAAATGCTGATATTAGGAAGGAATGTTAAGCGAAAGAAGGTATTATGAACAAAATTATTAAAGGATCGCTGCGTTGGTTCGGACATATGGAGCGCATGGGTGAAGAAAGATTGGTTAGAAGGGTGTACGTTAGCGATGTGAGTGGAGTGAGGAGTCGAGGTAGACCGAGGAAAACATGGCATGACCAAATTAATCAAATATTAAAGGTTGGTCATGTCAGAAGCCGGAAGAATCGACGTGCGTGTATGACTCGATGTATGAATGTGGTGGAATGGTATGTCAGGATAGAGTAGTGTGGCGGTCCATTCTCTCTGCCTACCCCTGCGAGAAAACGGCGTGATGGTTTGGTTTGTTGTTGTTGTTGTTGGGACAAAATGTTTTTTGAAAATACAACGTCATTCATTTTACTTTAACATTTTAACATTTTAACATTATTTAACATTTTACAATCTTCTACAGAAAAAAATAAAAGAAAAGATTCTCGGAGCTTTAGAGTCAAAGTGTCGGAGTAAGCAATACTCGCTGTAATTGAGAAAGTCTACACGGTTTCATTAAAGTGTCCCAACATCTTGATCGAGATTTTTCTTCACCACTGGCCCTTGGTATTACTTGCCGATGTTGGGCATGCGTATGCCTTCTTGTGGATGTGAATTAATACAAATCGTTCCAGTTCCAACGAATGTCGCCTCGGAATTCCACGTCCTCTCGGGTAATTCTACTTAAATGTAATCAAGCCGACGTTAAATGATCGGTTTCTGGGTGTGATGTGTTAACCTAACCATTAAACACCGCCTCCGCATATCTTACCTAACCTAACCTAACAATTACGCACCGCCTTCAATGAATCAATTACTGGGCCTAATTCAAGGACTACGGAAGATATTTTTGGGGTGGTACTTAGACGTTTGGATTGGCGGTGGATAAATGAACTCATACTTTCTTACATGTGCATAATATCTTTACTAATTTTACCTAAAACGGAAAGTTGAAAAATCGGTTCTCTCCGCTGCATATTGTAAAAAATTCAATATTTTTTATTCGTGTAAAAGACATTAGAAACATGTAGATAGTTTAAGACATCTTATTTAAACATATGTATGCCGTACTCACTAGGTTATCTGATATTAATGAAAATGTTTGATTTCTAAACATTACATAATATTTATGTAAATAAAGAATTTCGCATTGTTTTAATCAATATTGAATATTAATATTGACTTTAACATAATATTTAGTACCAACTTTGTGGAGTATTAGTACCAATACTGATGTATAGATGTAGATCATGGAACTGGCAGAAGAAGGATGAGAGCAGAATAAATATAGAAAGTTACGATAACGATGTGAATGAAGTCCGGAGTCGTGGGAATTCGTGAAAAACTCGACATAATCAAATTAATCAAATTTTAAAGTCGGCCATGTTGGAAGTTGGAAGAATCGACGTGCATGTATGACTCGCTGTATTAATGTGAAGGATCGAGAGACGTGTATCAGGATCGAGTAGTGTGGCGGTACATTTTCTCTACCTACCTCTCCGAGGAAACTGCGTGATGGTATGTGGTTGTAGAAATAACAAATATTGTAAGTTAATAAATCAAATCAAATCAGTTTATTTACTCAAAAGACTTTACAAATAACATAAATGTTTAAGGCATCTATTTAGTACAGGGAAATTAGTATGTACTAAGGTCAAGAGTATTTGTCCCCTGAACGTGCTTTCACTAATATGAAAGACGTCGATCTCTGAGGAGAACGCGTTCAGCAGATTATTTGCCTTTCACACCGGTGTCACCAGAGGCAGATTGGTTTTGCCGGCCGGTAGGTAAAACAATCTGTGTCGTCGCTGTCGGAGATATCTATCGGGGACAAAATTACCAACATCCTCCAGCACGGCCGAGTTCTGAAAATATCTCCTGATTAATCTAAAGAAATGGGTTATTAGATGCCCATCTCTTCGAAGCTGTAGAAAATTGATTCCGAGCATTCCCAAAAGAAATGCCGTGGGATAGAGCCACGGTATATATAAAGCAATATTTGGGAGGCAAATGCTCTAAACATTATAGAGAAGGCTGCATTTAAAATATTGAATATGCACGTGGATTATTATGGCGTTCCAATATAATGTTTAAAGATTTTTTTGTTGTTGATAAACTGTTAAATTAAAAAACTTCGTTTTATGTAGGTATCACACTTGTATTTTTGTTTTACGAGACAGCTGTTTCTTGATACCTGATGATGTCAACATAGGTTGACGAAACAGCTGTCGCGTAAAACAAAAATTCAATTGTGATACATAAAACAGAGTTTTTTTTAAATTTAACAGTTTATCATGTTAAAGTATCATAGTGTTTCATCCAAAACAATGGACTATATAATATTTTTTTGATGAAGTATTTTTTCATTATTATTGTCATCTTATAATTTTATTGATTGAAGTTCATTTCAAATAATAATTAAATAAAGCGAAACAAAGAACCACCTCCACTTTTGTCTTAATTTCGACAGCGACTGGTTTCGCCAGGCTCTCTGGCATCGATAGACTGGCCCAATCAGTTGCTGTCGAAATAAACACAAAAGTGTAAGCAGTTATTTTAACAATTCAGGTCTATTTAATTATTATTCACTATAATTGATCTTTTGAATAAAATAATGATCTATTTTAAAAGCAGTGAGTAATTAAGTTCGCGTTGAAACCACCGCTGCCCTCATTTAGCAGCATGAGCACGGCATGAGCCGATGTGGAGATTACGCTGTGTTTACACCACGAACCGAGCATTAATTACTGAGAGGTACCGGAACGAAACGAACGGCGGTAGTCGCATTTATTTTGTAATACGAAGTTTATTTGAGAATTCGGTCGGAAAAGTTAATTTCGATTGCGAGTACTACAAGTTTACTCCCCGACGAAATTAATCAGATCAAATATACACAATGGAAATAGGACGCTTTCAATAATTGAATGTTTTCTTGTTTAAGTTATTAAAGAGAGATATTTTTTGAGTTGTGTTAAAAAATATTGAAGTATTATAATATAAATAAAAACATGTTTATTTAATTTTTGGGGATTTGGTTTTTAAATTGGCAACATTGTTTTTAAAGACTGTCAATTTGACAGTTGACAGTTGATTTGTAGTCAGTACTTTTTGCCATTTTACCCATTTTACTCTTATGCCCGAAATTATATAAAAAAAATAATGGCATAAAATTATCTATTAAATAAAGCCAATATCATAGGCATTAACATTATTTTAATGTTTTTTTTTTCATTAAGAATACTTCTAAAAAAACACCCTTTATACACATTGTTACTCATTGACACTTTTATTGAGCAATTAGATAAAATGGCAAAATGTATTGACTACAAATCAGCTGTCAAATGTCAAATTGACAGTCTGTAGAAACAATGTTACCAGTTTAAAAACCAAACCTCTAAAAAAACACCCTTTATATTGTACATATAAATGGTAATACTTGACGGTTTCCGTGGCAAAGTGACCAGATTAGGACTGCCATAGTGAATATCCCGAGTTCGATTCCCGGCAATACAATGTATTCTTCTTCTTATATTTTTCTTTGCTGTAGACCTAATATATGTGGTTTGTTCTCTACAGGGTTGCTTCTCCTGTGAGATGCTATCCTTCCATTTTTTAGGAGTTTGAGTCCCGTGTGACCGATTATATCTCATTTATCAATCAGTTTTCTTTCATTCTATCACCAACACAATTCACAGTTTTTTTGTGATGTTGACAATTTAAATCCGACAGCGACAATATGTCTTTGCTCTTAAGAAATCTTGCGCGCCGTTAAGAAAATTGAATTCAACTATAAAAGGGTTTATCCTCAGAAAATCACCTCCAGATGTATGGTGAAGCGGAAATATCTGAGGATTTTATTTGGAATAAAAATTCCTTCTAACTGTAAAACTCCGTCAATTGAGAGAAAGAGCATTCTTTCGTTTGGAATGAAATGCGTCCAGAAATTTTAACCCCTGAAACCCCTTTTCGTTTAAAAACCAGTTATATTTATATAATTATTATTATTTTATTGAATCGCTCTTTACAACATTAAAGAGCGAGCCAAATCGATGTAAAAGGTATAGCTATCATATTAATTCTTGTAAATGTTATTATGTAGCTAATCTGTCGCCATTTTATTACAATTTCACTTCCATCGTCGGGAATCGAACCCGAGACCTTCGGTGTGACAGTCAAAGCACTTACCACTTGGCCACGTAGTCATTATTTATATATCAAGATCGAATTGCAGTCAAACTCATATTTATTATGAAATTGAATGAAATATACAGAATGGTTAAAAATTGTATACAATCAGTGTGAATGGAAAAAGAAGTTGATGTAGGCCAAGATAAACAGACATGACCAAATGAATCGATTACTAAGAGGTGGCCACATTCGTAGTCGGAACAATCGGTGAGCATGCGTATTACGATGTGTGAATGTAGAGGAATCTAGAAAGGTTTGTCAGGAAAGAGCAGTGTGACGGTCTATCCTTTCAGCCTACGTCACCAGAGAAATGGCGTGATGGTTAGTTAGTTATACCTAATGTGGGTGTTGCCTATGGGTGTAATTATCTGTTTATTGTATACTTATATTATATTATACTAAATAGAAGGGTAAAAAACAATATCGGATCTATCTTAAAAAATCGAAACATTAAATTGACAAACTTAAAAATACCGGAATATATAAATGATAATGTAATGATTATAATACCGTGTATATTGATCAAACAGGGCGTTTCTTCAGTGCACGTTTTTCTAAACATTCAAAGTCCTTCATACTTAAAAAAACAGAGTCACAATTTGCCAAACATTTAATAGAAAACAAACATATTATACTTTAAATTCAAATATTCAAACTATTCCGCTACACATTCAAAATAAAGGATTCACGCTTCACTTATGTTATTTAAACAATAAGAAATTAATAAACATTAAAAAAAAAAATTCTTATACTAATTAATGAACAAACTAATATATACTCATCTCCACTCCTTAATATAGTTCCGTTATGTATACATAACTCAGAAATCGAAAATAAAGAGTGATGTAGGTCTGTCCGTCCCTGATAACTATCTTCGACAAAGCGACCATAGATTGTTTTATCTCCCAAAATGCAGAACCAACCCGCCAATAGTTGTGCCGGCAGGTAGAGCAATATCTTTGCTAAATCGTGTCACCTCGGAGGTCGACGTATTTAGTGATAGTGTAGTTGACCTGAGGGAGGCGCTGTCTCTGTCATTGTTATAATTGTGAGTTCATCATATTATTTCATTATGTGTTATTTACTGTTGGATCTCAAACTTTTTGTAATATTATGTATCATTGGTGTATTGGAATGTAGTTCTGTGATGCTATTGATATGTTTAAATAAATAAATTAAATGAATTAATGATTTAATTTATATATAATAAATAGGCAGTTTGAGAATGCCCTTGCAAGGCGAAACAAATTTGTCACTATTTACATAATGTATTATAAATAAATTAAATCCAAGTAAAACCACTAAACAATCGTGTTTACTATGGAGTTTGGCCATGAGAATGGAGTTTGGCCAAACTAATACCTCAACCATCAATATACCCGTATCTTAGCAAGTTTGAATTTGTTAATGAAATACTTGTTTTGTAGAAAATGCTGCCAAAATTCTCAATATTATTGGTGTGTTGGAAAAAGATTCCGATTTTTTATTTATTTATTTATATTTGTCTAATACTAATGGTAAGTGTTGAAGGATATGCAATTTTACTACGATAAAATGTGATTCTCTATCAACATTTGATGGTGAAGTCTTCTTCCATTCTTTAAATACACACTTAAGCCGAATTTCTAACAAAAGTAAGTGTCTGACAGGCACAATAAATCTCGAGGTATTTCAGAAACATGGAGCTCCAAAGGGTTAAAAAGTATTTCTTTATTCCTATTCTTAAAAGCTCGAATCTGAAATAAACCCATCTCTTTATTATGGGCTGGATACATATTTGAAGCAAAATGGAGATTTTTCAAAATTCTCGACTGTCTGTTGCAGCTTCTGAGCATTATTTTACATTTTCGAGAGACATTTAGCATATTAAATGAGATGAAATAATAACCCAAGTATAAAATAAAATACAAATATTTTCGCTCAATTTTGCAGATGAATTTACTTACAATATTAAGGTATTTTGCTAGCAATACAGTGTCATAAACTAATAAATACTTTCTTCCATATTGTATGCAAAAATATTCACATTTTTATCGAGTAAACACTTAATCGAAAGAGTGTGACATCGATCACGGAATTTCAGGAAACTTTTTATTTGCTTATTAATTACCAAGTGAACGATGTATCCAAATATGTAGGTTTGAATATGGACCTGGCAAAGACCAAGGTGATGGGCACGGAAAGGCTTGAAATCAACGTGGACGGCAACAGAATTGAGAATGTCCAAGAATATATATACCTAGGACACAATATTCGATTGGGCCGAGATAACCAAACCGCAGAGCTAAAATTTATTATATTTGTTATTATTGTTATTATTAGTCTTGAGCATGCTTTATAGATTCTGGGACCAATAATAACATATGGAGTCGAAGCAAGGGTAGACACAGTAAGAACCAAACAAGTTTTAAAGACATTTGCGAAATGTATACTTATATCTGTATACGAATCCTGTTTGCTAAATGCTAAACAATCATTCTTCATAGATGGCGTTAGTGGGTGGATTTTATAGATTAATCTTAAAAAATTAATTAGTACAATCAAATCTACATAGATGGCTAACTGGAACTGACACGTGAAGATAAGTATGGACTTGGAGTATATATACAACTTCCAAAAATGTATCATGCATGATCATAATAACAATGGTGGAATGGGGAATGTTGTAATTACATAAAGCGTGCGCTTAACCCAACCAATGACAGGTCATAAGTCCTGTAAACACCTTGATCATCCATATTCAGTTTCCAGTTTGTTTCTTCGTCTCTATTGAGATACAATTAAAAATTTAAGTTTTAAAGACTTCCGAAATGAATACACTGGCGGTAGGCGGTACACTGGCTGAGGACGGTAGCAGGCAAGACACTGAGAGATCGCGTGAGGAACACCAGAATAAGAGGGATATGTGAGGTTGAGGATATTATAAGATGGAGCAGACAGCGAAAAAGGGACTGGTACGGTCATGTTCAAAGAATGGACACCACCAGACTCCCCTATATTGCATGCATAATCAGCCCCATGAGACTCGTCCTCGTGGAAGACCTCCTAAAAAATGGAAGGACAGCAGGGAATCTACCTCACAGCAGGAGCAATACTCTGGTGAAAGACCACATAGGTCTACAATAAGGAAGAAGAAGAAGAAAATATTTGTTTCCATAAACAAAGCTTACATGGCGTTCACGCTAAACTTATTTAAAATAAGTTCAGAGAAAGACATTGATTGACATGAAACATCTAATATAATCATTAAAATCAAATCAGTTTATGTCTCAAAGATATTCCAAAGAAATAATAAAGTTTAAGGCATCTATTGAGAACAGGTAAAATATAATCATGATATAATAAAGGTAACATAGTAACATAATACCAGGAACGCATGAGAGATGGTTTGAGTTTATGAATACCGGATATCTCTAAAGTCAAGAGTAATTGTCTTTTGAATAATAACTTATCATACATAAACTATAAAGAAACTCGTATCCAAATACTGCGACTCAACATGTATGGTTGCTACATTTCACCTAGCTAGAGCTTTACTAGTACGTAACGTTAGCAAAGACTTGAATTTGATTTCCACGAAGGAAGAATAAGGATGACTGTTGCAGCCAAAACACGTTACGACTAACAGGATGTGAAGGCGGCACTAACACGGCCTGACGCGGATGCTTGGGGAGTTGTATGTGAAATGAGAGGAGGAAGCTCGGATCAGGGGGAGGAAAATTTGGGTCTGATTTTGCACTTGATTTGATCAATCAAAAATTCATTCCAGAAATAATTTTAATTAATGATGACACGAATACAACTGCATTTATTCAAGATGAATGTATAAACAAAAATATCAATTGCACGTTTTTTTTTTTGCACAAATTTGTATATAAAATCATAAATATACAGAAATGATACTGCCAGATAAAATACGGTAGCACGATTATGATAGTAGAGTATTTTAACGAAAAATTGTTGTGTTCGATTAGCTCACATTACATTTATTAAAATTTTGTTCTGGAAGATTTATAAGATTTATAGTTAAGATAATCTAATCGACGAAAATGTCGCATGATCAAATAAATCAAAGGTGGAATGTCGGCCACGTGAGGAGTCAGAGAAATCGACGATGTATGAATGTTGAGGAAGCGAGATTAATATGTCAGGAATGAAAAGTGTGGCAGTCCATTATTTCTGCCTACTCCTTCAGCGAGACGCCGTGATGGTTAGTTAGTTAGTTAGTTTTATAATCTAATGTTTAAATGAAATCTCTAGATGGAAGTTCATTTTAAATAATAATTAAATAAAACGATGGTTACTAATTCCATAGTACTATACTTAGGAAATTAAAAATAACTTTGATTAATCCACAAAATATTAAAAAACATGACATGTTGACATCTCTATAATTAAGATGGACGTATCCTCTGAAACACGTCGTGATTTTTAATATTTTGTGGATTAAACAAAGTTATTTTCAATTTCCTAAGTATAAAACGATGTTTTTTTTTAGTAACACTTAGAGTTATGTTCAATTTTGGAATTTTATTTAATTCTTCCTAGGACAAAGATGTAAAACTCCATATTACATAATAACGAACAAAACGTCTGTTTTATAGAAATTTTACTATGGTTTATAGAAAAAGCATGTTTCACATTCCTAAAGGCATTTGATAATGGTTTAGGAAGGCGACATATGTCATTCCCAAATAATATAATGCTACTTTTAGAAAACAAACGTTTTCATTTAAATTAATTACTCTGCTAGTAACTCTTAAATCGTGTCCAACTTATTAATAGAGTTACATGTTAGGAAGAGCGGTTTTATAAAAGACTGTAACTTCATCGATTCTCCAAACAAAGATAGGAAAAGTTTCCAAATCGGTCAGCAGAAAAAGTGTATTTGGATCCGGGCTTCGCTCGTGAGCAGGTGTCGCGCCTTTCTTGGCTCGTTTCCCAGTTGTATGGTCCCGACAATATACAGCATGTAAAGGTAACATGTGAACATTGAAGTAGACGTATTTTTCTTACCGTGAACCGTTAGCTGGTGTCTGGAGATGAGTGGAGGATGTGTGCTCAGCTGACATTCGTATGTGCCCGAGTCCTGGAAGGTGGCATTGCGGAGGACCAGCCTCCAAGTGCTGGGACCAAGGAAGTCCACGGAAAACCTTGGAAAACAATAAACTAAATTAGATTATAATTAAAATACGTATTTAAGGTTTCAATTATAGGGATTGGTTTGTCGTAATGTGCAACATTTTTGGTGGTTCTTGAGATGCCAATTGGGTCTATTTTTAATTTAGTAGTTTTCCGTTGCTTTTCACATTATTTTCTTGTATACAACAGGTTGTTTAAATCAAATTACTGTGTACTCTTTATTTTTATTATATTGATTCTTATGACATGTGATAAGTAGCCAATCTATCGCCATTTTATTGTCACGAGAATTTTTCACCAGACCAAAGACAGTGTGACAATCACACTGCCATCGCCGGGAATCGAGCCCGGGACCTTCGGTTTGGAAGTCAGAGCTTTTACCACTCTGCCACGAAGGTTGACATATATATACTACAACATATATACAACAGTTTATTTGAACCCATATACAGTTCACAATGTTATAACTTATGATTCTCATGACTGTGATAGGTGGCTAGTCTATCGCCATTTTTATTATCAGATGATATCTACCAGATTAATGACAGGACGTCTGTTTTCCAGAAGTTTAATTATATTTTTGGTTTTTATTAAATTATAATATTTGATAATGCTTGAAACAGGCGAAAAATGTCATTCACATAAAATATAATGAAACTTCCAGAAACAAACGTTTTTATTCGTATTTTTTACAAAAATAATTATATTTCGAAATTACTTCCGTTTCTAACTTTTAAAATAAAATAAAAATATAATGGTATTCACACGATTAACTCTTTGCACCTCGTTTTATTAACAATAACCTGCGAATAGGATGTGCTTATTAAACAAAGTTAAAAGTTGTTAAACAAATAAATATATTGCTAATTGGGAAAATCAGGGGCACGAATAAACCCCCATTTCAGCCCTTGGCACGAGGGGATAAAATTATAAGTAAAGCAGGAATAACGATATCACCGAGAGGGTAGTAACTAAATTATATTTATTTAAAGTATTACGTACAAGGGATGCCGTGTTATAAAAGGTTATTATCGCCGGAGATAGGAGGGTCGTAGGCATTTTGAAAAAAAATGGGTTTCTCCAACTACGTCCTTTGGAAATGTACACATTGGCCGGCATAACTCTGCCTTTAAATTAGTAAATATTGTACATTTTTCGTTTGGGTTGAGTAAGTTTTCAGGTTTTGTCGTTTGCAAATACACTTATTTAACAATTTATTAGACGTTTTGGTTTAAGTGCGTGTTTTCCAAATTTCGAAAACTGCTGGAAAATGAGGGAGAATATGCTTTCTACACGAGAACACGTTGTATGAGTGTCTGATATTATTTATACAGGCCAAATTATAGTTTTTAACGGCAGATTTTTACACAAACACATTGCTTAAAATTATTTTTTTAACGTAATAATAAATATCAAAAATAAATTTAACTATACGTAAACGACTTAAACGGAACTAGAAATAGTATAAATAGAGGAAGACCGAAGAAAACGTGCATATGTGAAGAGACGGAGAAAGCGACGAGCCTGCATAACACGATATATGAATTGTAAAGAAGTGAGAGAAGACTGCCAGTAAAACATAGTGTGGTGGTTCATGCTTTTTGTCTACTCCTTTGGGGAAATGACGTGATGGTCAGTTAGTTAGTTAGTTAAAAACACATATTACTTTAATGTTTATCGAAATAATATAATATTCATAAGAAAAATATTAGATAAAACTTGATCTTGCATTACTGGAAAAGGGGTAAATTGTTGAATAAATACAAATAATGGGACAAGAAAGGTGCCTCCAAGTGTGCTGTTACTGTAACAATAACACTCGGCGCCTCTGAAAACGATTTAAAGTCGGCCAAACCTTTCACCACAATACCAAGATAAGGCTTATCTCAAGGCTATATCAAAGAAACACCTCGCTATTGACAGGAAGAAGAAGAAAAAAACAAAGCATTATTGTTATTTATTTTTAAATGTTTAAGTTTAAAAATCTATTACACTCTTATGAAAAAATGTTTTCTTTCAATCCTAAATCATTCTTCCAAATGGCAAAACGTTTTTTAAGGTGATCTCATCATTGAATACACAACATTATTAAGAGGAATCAAACTTTGGAAGTTTATTTTTCTCTTATCCTTCTGCGCCATTTCCAAAGCTCGCCGGTTAACACTCTCGATACTCGGTGAAGTGTCGGGTATCAGGAAATGGCAACAAGCACCATGTCAGCGACAACTCGCCCGCATGATCGATAGGGGTAGTATCGGAACAGGCCGACAGCTGTCACCGTAATAATGTGTGTTGTTACCTTTTGTAAAGAGTTCGGCTTCGGGATCGGAGAGCACTCTGTGTAAGTATTTACATCACGTGAGCCTTACTTTATGAACTATATTCTTCGCTTCATAAAGCCACGGGTAACTTGAAAATAGATAGCGAATAAACTAAAATATCTTAAACATATTTATAAAACGTCCGTTACAATATTTTATGTTATAATTTTATATAGAATAGGATATCCGCCAGAGAATGATCAAATGCTATGTGTGGGCTGTTTTATTGTACGGGTGTGAAACATGGACCTTGAAAGTTAACTCAATGAACAGACTGGAAGCATTTGAAATGTGGCTCCATCGCCGAATGCTCAGGGTTCTCTGGACAGACATGGTTACCAATACCGAAGTCCTGAGGCGAGATAGAGTTGACAGGGAATTGTTATCAACTATCAAGGTTCGAAAGATATCATTGGTGATTTGGGTCATATACTGCGTGGGGCAAAGTACCACCTTCTCCAACTGATATTGGAGGGGAAAATTGAGGGACTTCGAGGGCCCGGAAGGAGACAAATGTCCTGGCTGCGAAACATGAGGGAGTGGACCGGCATCCGAAGTGTGGAGGAGCTGTTCCGAGCGGCGCAGGGCAGGGACAGGTTCACCGAGGTGATCGCCAACGTTGGGGGGACCCGACAGGGCACTTGAAGAAGAAGAAGATAGAATAGGATTAGGATGGGCAGCCTTTGGAATGATGAAACATATACTAAAGAAGAAGGACATACTCATAAATCTGAAAAGAAAAGTATATGAAACATGTATCCTCCCCGTGATCACCTATGGAAAATTACGCTTACTGCCAATACGCTACATTAACTAAAATGTGCGCAAAGGTCCAGACAGAATCAGAAAAAATAAATGCATTTATAGGGGTATCAAATTATGTTGTTACACAGAAAATATACTTTCTCATATACGTATAACTGCTGCTTATAATTATATGTTATTTATTTATTTATTTAAATATTAATTAATTTACATGAATTAAAGAAATGAACATAAATTTTGAAAAAAAAAAATACCTTGGATCTGCAGTATATGTGTGTAGTCCAATAGTCAGGATATCCAGTTTATCGTAACCCTGATGTCTCCTCACCCAAGATACCTGTAAGTAATTTATAATTAATGTTATTATTTGAAATATCATGGTAGAAATTTATTGTTAATAATAAAAATATAAATAAAAATGATATTTTTAATGTGAATTATTGTAACGGGGGTTTGATGGATGGTTAGGGTCGTGGGGGGACATACCGTGCTGGAAGGAAAGTGTACCAGTAAATGCCATGATTCGCCATAGTTGCATAACATCTACAGCACTACCACCTAGTCCGACTCTCTGGCATCCGCGTGTGATCATTATGATCCCGCAAAACCTGGGTGTGGCATATAGGACATAATCTTATGCTGATGTGCGACAGCTAGACAAAACCGGCGACCCCCAACTATGGGAAGGAATACCCCTACAGAAAATCCTGGTCCTTATAGTAAGGGGGTTGGCCGTTCGGCCAACAACCGAACCTCGTTAAACAACCAACGTTACGAACACTTCAAGAAATGTTTCTTGGAGGAGACTCAGACCCACTGGAGAAAAAAATATAAGTGTAACACCTGATCAACCTAGTAGGTTGACGAAACAGCTGTCGCTAAAAATAAAAATACAAATTTGATATATTATATTAAACAAAGTTTTATTTATTTATTTTTACGAGTGTTAACAGTTTATAATGTTGAAGTATCATATTGTTTCAGTCAAAACAATGGACTATTTCATGTATATTTATTTTACCATTGCTCAAACTAGTCAAAACCATAAGCGTAAATGAAATTCAACTGAATATATTGCGTAATGAAAAAAATACATTATTCCATTCTTTCAATATTTCATAATGATTTATTTTTTCTTAATCTGCTTTCAGATTGTGATGTTGATTAAATAATAATTTATAAATAAATAATTCCGATGACGACACTGCAATTATCTGGTCTGGTCTACTATATAATTATTTATATAATCATATATTTCAAATTTACAATAAGCCACAACTCACTTGAAATATATAAAAAAAACAATATTTATAAATCGAACAATTAATATTCATTTAACGAATGAGTTTATGTTTACAAATAATTTTAATACCGAGTAATTTTTCCTTCCAAGAAGCTTTTATTTATACAATATACTGTTTTGATTGTATTATGTAAATCATCAATGGATTTTTTTTCAAACGCAAAATACCGAATGTTTAAATCAGGAATTACAACGGTTAAACCCCTAATTTGAACCGAAGGAATTGTGTGGTTTCCAGGATTGAATTCTAATACTCGGAATCAAGATTCAAGCATTCTGTCCCCTAGACCACCACCCGATAGGGGTTCAGACTTGCATTAGTGTAAATAATGTTTTAATTTTTCATATGAAGCACTCATTTTGTGGTTAGACATTTTAAAAATGTGAAATAAATAAAAACTTTGTATTTAACCACGGTTTGGTTATTATAATTGATGCCAACTAGTTTTGCTTGGACCCAAGCTTCATCAGGGCATTATAACAACTAAACGAAAAGGGTTTTCTTTTCGAAAATGAAAATCAAATATAGGCATACCGTGGTTAAATACATTTTTTTTCATTTTTTTTATATTTTTAATTTGTGTTTTATTCAAAATATTCTTGTGTATAGAAGTCACGCAAGAAATTGACGAAAGAAGTAGAAAAGTATTTTAGAATAAATATAGTAGAAATTAAATCTATTAGACGAGTGTGTGGTAGATCTGGTTATTGTAGAGTGTCAGATGTTTATGTTAAAAGTGAATGCAGTTTGACTGAAAGCGCAAGCGAAACAATGAATGAAGAAAGTATATGCTAACAAAGTATACGGAATAAAACATTGGAAAACATAACACGAGGAAAACGTTGTACGATCAAATATTTCAAATGTTAAATGTCGACCACGTGAGGAGTCGGAGGAATTGACGTGCGACACAATGTATGAATGTTGAGGAAGCGAGAGTAGTATCCCAGGAAAGAACAATGTAGGGTTCCAATCATACTCTCAGAAAGACTTCGTGATGGTAAGTAAGTTAGTTTAAATTATACCGTTAAGTACTGTAGTATCATTTTAACTTTGTAATGTCGTATTATATGTAAAACTTATAAGCGAGGCCTATTATCGTGGGATGTGAGAAAATGATTTTTCCGCATTAAAGTTTGGTTGTTTTCGATCCTTCCTCTAAGCTTTCGGTATTCTCCTTGAGACGGAGGCTTTGATTTCCCCAAATTGAAGGTAGGTTTATAAACAAGCTCCGCGAGTACACAGTATTCGGTCTCCCACATTGAATTAATTACTCTTAATGAATATTAATGTCCGAAATTAGCATTTCTACTTAAAATATCAAAATACGTTTACGAGGTTTTACCTACCAACTAGAAGCACTTCATTATTTTCGTCTATTCCTTTATATATGCCTGAGCACCTCAAACTTTTTTCTCTAAAGCAAGTGTTCAACTCAACTCTTGTGACCTCAATAACGGAAAATTAAGTTTAATATGAATTTTGTATTTTGTATAATGGTGTTCTTGTGCCGACCCTTATGTATGGAAGTGAGACATGGAACTGGCAAAAATAGGATGAAAGTAGAATAAATGCAGTCGAAATGAGATTTCTTAGACGAATGTGTGGTAAATCTGTATGGGATAGAGTGTCAAATGCAAGTATAAGATATTCGGTGCGAATGAAAGTGCTATGAACTGAATAATGAAAGGGTCGTTAAGATGGTTTGGACACATGGAAAGAATGAGTGAAGAGAGAATATTGAAGAAGGAATATGTAAACGACGTGAACGGAGCTAGAAAAAGAGGAAGGCCGAGGAAATCGTAGCACGATCAAATCAATCAAATATTAAATGTCGATCACGTGAGTGCATGACAAGATGTATGAATGTAAAGGAAACGAGAGAAGTATGTCAGGACAGAACAGTGTGGCGGTCCATTCTTTCTGCCTACCCCTCCGGGGGGTCGGCGTGATGATTAGTTAATTAATTAGTTAGTTGGTTATGAATTTTGTATATTGAATTCAATAATACAATGCATAAAACACATAAACGAATTTTTAATACACTTTTTTTTTCTCATTTTGATTTTGTTTTTCACAACACGTATCATGGAATTTTGGGTTTTGCGATGAAGTTATTTTTTATAAATACAGTACGTATAAATAAGAGACCAAGAGAAACCATGACCAAAAAAATGACGAATCTTATCCTTGGTGGTGCAATATAGATTGACAATCAGCTAATAGAAGAAGTCAAAGAATACAAGTATCTCGGCCACAACATCTCCCTTTTCAGAAATATTCCGACTGCTGAGTTTCAGAAAAGAATCGGTCTTGGGTGGGCGGCATATGGCAATCTGAATATGTTCTTTAATAGTAAGATTGCCCAGTGTCTGAATCGCAAAATATATAATGTACTTCCAGTACTGACATATGGAGCAGAAACGCTAACCCTCACCATGTCAACCATAAGAAGACTCCATGTAGCACAGAGGCAACATGAAAGAGCCATTCTACAAGTAAGACTCTCAGATCAGATAAGAAATACTGAAATACGTAGAAGATCGGGAGTAACAGATGTCGTCGCAAGGGTAGTGAAGCTTAAACGGTCATTTGCGGGACATGTTGCCAGATTGGTAGACGATAGTTGGACCAGAAGGGTGGTAGAAAGGAGACCCCTCGAAGACAAACAAAATAGAGGGAGACCCCCCACACGATGGCCCGATGACATTAGAAGAATTGCTGGCGATTGGATACAAAAGGCGCAAGATAGGGATACGTGGAGAAGTATGGGGGAGGCCTGTGTCCAGCAGTGGACGACAACGGCTGTAAGTAAGAAGTATAAATAAGAAATTGTAAAATATATTGAAATCACGGGGGCGTCGCTACCTACTTTGAGAATCACAGGAATATTAGTTTATATAGACATTTAGCCTAGGGTCGTGCTCTTATTTGAGATATTTCGGACCCCTTCGCAACGGATAATTTGATATCGACTCGGTTAGGATAAGGTTGTAACCCTTAATTTTTATGTTACTGACCCACTAATTATTTATTACAGCCATATTGCTGTGCGAAAAATAATTATGTGCTGTAAATTGTACGAAATTTGCAGAAAACTGCCTTATCCGAGATAAGATCCTTTTATGGCAGCCGTTAAAAGATTTGCATACTATAATAATAAGTATTTGCCATTACAATACTGTAGAATTCTGATACATAGAAATTTGTTTTTATAAATTACATAAATTATTGATTTAGTATTGAGAAATCGACGTGCGTGCATGATCCGATTTTTTAATATTGAGGAAGCGAGATATGTATTTTGAAAGAGCAGTGAAGCAAGGTGGTTTACTATTTTTGCTTACCCCTTCAGAAAGACGATGTGATGGTTAGTTAATTAAATTCAAGAAACAATAAACATTAGTTATTCTTCTTCTTCTTCTCCGGCGCTACAACCCTTGGTTGGTCTTGGCCTCCTCCAACAAACGTCTCCATCCCGTCCTGTCTCTGGCTGTCACCTCCCAGTCTTGCTGCTCCAGGACCTGACAATCTGCCACGTCACCATCCAGCCATCGCAGTCTCGGCCTACCGATGCTTCTTCGCCCTGCTGGATTGTCATACAATACTCTTTTGGGGGGCTCCAGATCTCCCATGCATTAGTTAAATGATCTAAACATTAGTTAGTTAGTTAAATTTAAGAAACAATGTCGACCTTCGTGGCAGACTAGTAAGAGCTCTGACTTCCATACCGAAGGTCCCAGGTTCGATTTCCAGCGTTGGCAGTGTGATTGTCACACTGTCTTTGGTCTGGTGTAGAATTCACATGACAATAAAATGGTGATAGATTAGCTACTAATGGTGATAGATTATCACATGTCATAAGAATCAATATAATAGCTAAAACAAAGTGTATACAGTAATTGGGCTCAAATGGTTTGTTGTATAAAAAATAAACACGTATACATTGATTATAACAAATAAAACATCACGTTGTTTCATCGCAGGGGTATGCTTAGAGAATGAACCGCTATATTTATGTATCCTGACACACCTCTCTAGTTTTCACTACCACATTCATAGAACCAGACATACACCAATTAACTTACTAAATAACTAACCATCACGCCGTTTGGTAGGATAATTGTAATTTTCCATAGTATGATAAATGCCGTAGAAATGAGATCACTAGGAGCAACGAAATAAGAAAAAATGTAAGAAACATGCTTGCGTCACAAGTAAAATTAAAAAGGATCCCCGAGATCCCTGTAAAATTTAAAATAATCACATGAAACGAATGGACACGAGAGTAATGGTTCAAATGTTGTATACAAGCAGTGTGAGTGAAAAAATAAGCCGCGGAAGACCATCAAAACATGGCATAACCAAATTAATTAAATACTAAAAGGTCTGCCACATTCCAGATATACACGCACATCGATTTTTCAGACTTCTCATTTTGCATACATTTGAAAAAAGATCAATTTGGTGATGCCATGTCTTCCTGGGCCTTCTTCTACTCCGTAATCCATTCACATTATTAATGTACCTATACTTAATGCACTATACGAAACAAATAAAAATATTTTTAAATCGTTTGTTTTTGGAGTAATAATAAATATGGTGATACATACAAACTATTATAATATCTATGGTTGCAACTTCAGCGAATTCGTTAATACCCTTATGACAAGAGCAACAAAGAGCCCTTGAGATGGGTAATTCATAAAAATGGCGCTTTATAAATTATCCAATTTATTAATATTATTATAAAGAGATAACTGTCATATTTCTATTCATATGGCTGGTACATATTTCGGGGAACAATCTCCCTTCATATATTAGATGCATTAATGATCCGACAGATTTCAGATCTAAGCTGAAAACCCATATATTTCATATTTCATTACCAAATTAAAATCCAACTTGTAAATTTTGTTTAATTATACTTTCTAACCGATCGCGAATATCAGATGCAATGTTCATTTTTAGATTTTAAAGCACGCCTTAACGCGCCCTTGAGGTAATTACATCACCAAAACGGCGCTTTAAATTTTTGCACATGTATTATTATTATGTTTTTGATTATTAATCTTTGGTGTTATTTTTTCTACATTTAACATCGATCTGGCTCACGCTGTAACGGTGTACTTTTTCTATCATCTATCTCGATTCTATAGAATAATGAATATAATAATTAAACAAAATGAATGATATTATTTTAAAACCTCCTATTGGGTTGGGTGTTAGGCCGACAATTTAACCTCGTAAAACAACCAATGTTACGAACACTTCAAGAAATTCGTTTCTTGGAAAAGGCCGAGATCCACCAAGGGTTATAGCGCCGGAGGAATGAAATTATTCAGAAAATGATTGCAGCCACCGATGATACCACCAACTCCACAGCTTACAAAATATAAGGTAAGAAAGCTTGTACAATATGGGCTACAAATGAACAGTTTCTTGATCAGCATTTCATAATCTGGCCCGAGGTGTCGGCGTCAGAGCCGCCCGCTGTGAGTGAATATTCCAATTGAACACCGTAACAATACTGAACGAAATAAACCAAACCTTATTATTAATTCAAATTGATAAATTCGTTACTCAGAATATTTCCCAGCCGGTGAATGGACCGTTTGAATAGCCGGGATCGTTTGTATTTCGCGAGATCGCCCCGCTGCCAGATCGTCTGTTTCAATACTCGTCATTTTGTGAATGCCCGTTGTTAACCAAATTTCAATTAATAATTGCCAGCCAGTACTTGGAAACACAATTTCGTATTTGGTCTTCGATATCAAAATGGAAATTTTCTAAAATGTTATTGTTTGACCTGTCAAATTAATTTTAACGAAAATTAATTATTACGTGAATTGGGGCTTTGAAATCTTGTAAAATTTTTCAGCAGGAAAGAATTTCTGTAAATATTTTATTTGAAAGAAAATTATAAAAGATCTCATTCAACTAATACTTGATCTTCGATATAGTAATTTGACCGTAAAATTATAAATCTTATTTTTTTAGACCACAGACTTTATATATTATTTTCCAAGAGATCTTCAGAAACATTAATTTATTTAGAAATGCATCTGTTAAAATGAAAATATAAATAACGTTACTAACTACTTGTATATAAAGCCTAGTTACATTTAACCCAACAACTGTAAAAATAAAAAGTGAATGTGTGAATGAAAGTGTAATGAACAAAACAATGAAAGGGTTATTTAAATGGTTTGGACACATGGACATTTTGAATGAAGAAGTAATGATAAACAAATTATATGCAAACAAAGTCAACGGGACCATAAATCAAATCAAATCGGTTTATTTTCTCAAAGATAGTACAAACAACAATTATATATATTATAGTTTAAGGCATCTTTTGAGAACAGGTCAAACATAAAAAATATATATAATATAATACCAGGAACGCATGAGAGATGGTTCGACATTAGGAATACAAGATACTCTCCATAGTCAAGAGTATTTGTCTAACGTATTTTCATGAATATGAAAGACATCGATCTCCGAACCGATCATGTTCAGCAGTTTGATTGCTCTCCCCACCGGCATCACCAGAGGCAGGTTGGTTCTGCATGCTGGGAGAAAAATAGTCTGTGCTGACGCTGTCGAAGATAACCATCCGGAACACAAAAATGGATAGCCTCCAAGATGACGGAATTCTCAAAAAATCCCCTGATAAGTCTGAAGCAATGGATAAATAAAGGAAGACCGAAAAAAACGTGTCAATATAAAATAAATCAAATACCGTATTCTGTGGACGATAAGACACTACGGACTCTATGACACACCTTAATTTTTAAGCAATTTGAAAAAATTATAATATTTTTACCGTTTTTATTAAAAGATTGCAAAGCCATGTTCGCCGCATCGGTGCATTGCCGCTGCCAGTTGAATCCAACATTGTCAGATAGAGATAAGTTTTCCGCAACATCGAATATACGAGTATGACCATTTGTAAGACATGCGGTAATTTGAAATCGAACACTGGACATTTTTATATAGTATTTCGAGTATAAGTCGTACCTGAATTTTGGAGCCAATTTTATTGAAGAAAAAAGTGCGTCTTACAGTCCGTAAAATACGTTATTAAATGTCGGACTGGTGTGGAGTCGGGTGAATCGTCGTGCGTGCATGACACGATGTATGGATGTTGGGGAAACGAGAGTAGTATGTCGTATGTAACAGTAGAAGTAGAAGTGCACGTATATTTTTTTCCTACAAAATGATTCGATTTGGCAGTATTGAAGGTACACACAAAAAAATGCGGTAATAAAGGGTTAAATATGAACTAATTAAGCCTTAAGCGTAAGGAAGAAAAAAAGGACCGCCACATTGTCCTGTCCTGAAATACTTCTCTCGATTCCACTACATTCATATATCATGGCAGAGTCGAAGGTTTCGGGTTCGATTCCCGGCGAGGGTAGTGTGATTGTCACACTGTCTTTGGTCTGGTGTAGAATTTACGTGACAATGAAATGGTGATAGATTAGCTACCTATAACATGTCACGAGAATCACTGTGATATCTAAAATACCCCATCGATTTGGCTAATGCTGTCATGATGTAAAGAGCGAATCAACATAATAATAACAAAAAAATTATATTTTTTTTTTAAAAAAAATCGTGTCACGCACGAACGTCGATTTCTCCAACTCCGTACGTGACCGAAATTTAAAAATTGATTGATTCGATCGTGCCATGTCATTTAGATATACTTTTTTTTAACCATTCTGAGTTCATTCATACTTTTCATTTGTCCAAACCATCTAATAATATATTTTTATATCACAAAATAAAAATAAAAACACGTCCCATCAAATCTCCGATAAGCTCCATACAGAATTCGAGAATGGATTTTCTAGAAAGCTTTTAAGTCGTTGGCAGGTCATCATAAGCATTTTACATGATAAGGGGCTTTAATAGCGCTGACTCACCAGTTTGTCCTGCAGAGAAGCCACCTTGCAGTCTAGAAACGCATCTTCTTCGGTGTCGACTGACACTGTTGACCCCTGCGTCTCGAACTTTGGACCCCCGAACCTGAAAAGAAAGATAATTATGTCACTGACAAGGCAAAACGGCAAAATGTTTCATACATACCTAACCTCTTTTTATAATACACAAAATTTTATATCATTATTAAATAAAACTCCATTAATCATTTATAATAGTAAAAACGATTGATTAGTGGTTTTACTTAGATTTAATTTTAATAAATATATTCCTTGTACAACAAAAACAAATCATCACGCCGTTTCCCTGTAGAGAATGGACCGCCACACTACTCTATCCGGACATACCTCTCTAGCTTCCTCCACATTCATACAGCGAGTCATACACGCACGTCGATTCTTCCGGCTTCTGACATGACCAACCATTAAAATTTGATTAATTTGGTCATGTCATGTTTTCCTTGGTCTACCTCGACTCCGTACTACATTTACATCGTTAACGTACACTTTTTTAACTATTCTTTCTTCACCCGTGCACTTCATATGTCCGTATTATTTGTATTTTTTCACCACTATGCGGTTATTCAAAATGCCGATTAGTTTCGCTTGTGCCCAAGCTTCTTCAGGGCTTCGTAATTACGAAGCCCTGATG
The DNA here is from genome assembly GCA_022606425.2 of Lepidostoma basale. Classification (NCBI taxonomy): domain Eukaryota; kingdom Metazoa; phylum Arthropoda; class Insecta; order Trichoptera; family Lepidostomatidae; genus Lepidostoma; species Lepidostoma basale. Next base: position 77,480 of record JAHDVF020000274.1, on the reverse strand, counting down.
AAGCTTGAAACTAGTCGGCAATTAAAATAACCGCATAGTGGTGAAAAACAATGAACAGTTTTTTTTACTTTATTATTTTAAATACAAATAATAATAAAAAATTTAATGTCTAACCACAAAGTGAATGCTTCTTACGAAAATTTAAATTTAATTTACATAATAAATTAAATAAATAGTAGTGACAATTTAGGTTCATTCTCAAACTCACTGAGTGAGTCATTCGCATTAAAAAAATGATTCAACCAACCAACCAACCAAACCATTACGCCTTTTCCCCGCAGGGGCAGGCAGAGAGAATGGACCGCCACACTACTCTATCCTGGCAAACCTCTCTAGCTTCCTCCACATTCATACAACGAGTCATACACGCACGTCGATTCCTCCGACTTCTAACATGACCAACCTTTAAAATTAGATTAATTTGGTCATGTCATCTTTTCCTTGGTCTGCCTCGACTTCGTACCCCATTTACATCATTAACGTATACTTTCTTAACCATTCTTTCTCCATCCATGCGTTCCATATGTCCGAACCAACGTAGCGATCCTTTCATAATAACAATGTATGGAAGCGAAGCATTGAACTGCAGAAGAAGGATGAGAACAGAATAAATGCGGTAGAGATGACGTCCCTAAGACGTATGTGTGGTAGAACGATATAGACAGAATCTCAAATGCTGATATAAGAAAGGAATGTAGAGCGAAAGAAGGTTTTATGAACAAAATGTTTCATGGGTTGGTTAATATTCATATTGTAGCTATAGTCAGGCCGCTGTCGGTGGGCGATCATCGCGGTTGGGAAGCAGACAAACAGCGGTGAGATCTCTCGCCGTAGAGAAACTTCATGCAACCGTAAATATTGTCTTAATCTAGTTGCATGCAGCCGCCCACACCGCTCCTTGCTCACGGCACAGATAGTCGGAAAAGTTATTGTTTCACGGCGCACTTTACACTGGAAATAGCTTCCAGCAATAACTTTAACTAACTCACACCGCAAACGAGAAGACACTATTTTAAATCTACGACGAAAGGAAAATATTGTAAGCCCTTTCTATATACTCCGACCGCAAGATTGAATTTTCAGAAATTATTTATCTGAATACATTTATGAAATTGAAAAAAACTTTGTTTATTTTCTACAAACTATTAAAAAAACACGACATATAATATATCAGAGGATACCTCCATCTTCTCTGAAACATGTCGTGTTTTATAATATTTTGTGGAAAATAAACAATGCTTTTTTTTTCAAATCGTGTATTACTATGGGATTCCACAGTGTTAATGCCTTAGCTTTCAATAAGTTGATTTATCTGAATATTAAATATCACTATGGAACAGTTCGTAAGTCTATATTCCCTAGTCAACAACAAAAATGAGTATTCAGTCGTATAATCGTATTTACACCAGAAGATGGAGGTCACTCCGAAACATATTGTGTAGTCTATAAATATAGTATAGTGGAATATTAAACAGTGTTTTCTTTTGAAAAAATCTAGTGTAATTACAATAGAATTCCACAGTGTTAACGCCTTAACTTTCAAGAAATAAACAAAAATGATGTCAGCAAAGTGATCAGAAAAACGATATTCTTCTTCATCTTCTTTTAATAGATCTGACGATCTGTGACACAGCATTCATGTCTCGTCGTAACTCCGTCTTTGCCAGTCCCAAGCCTGGATGAGAAAGGAGGAGGGTCATAGGATTAGGCTATCCGCATGCCCGGCTTAAAAAAATTCAAGCTCATAGTACAGAAAACACAGCCTCGGAACACGGAAAAACGATATTTGTAGCAAACCAAAGTAGCTTTATCCTCATTAAACCTTTAAACTTTCTTAATAACCACTCAGTTTGCATATATAGCTTCTCTAGTTAACAACAAAAATGCTGTCAGCGAAGTGATTGGAAAAATATTTTTTGCAGCAAACTTGCTACTTTGGCCTTAGAACAACGAAAGTTGCGTCCACTTACTATTTAGAAAAATAATGACCATATTATATAAAACATTGATTAGACCAGTTTTAGCAGATGCCTGTTGAGAGATCTGGATACCTGAAACACGATGAAATGAAACTAAACTGCTCCGAAAGGATTAACCTTCATATACCATGTCTGACCACAGGATGATCAGACGTGGAGAAAAAGATTCAACTCGGAGCTCTACAATCCATACCAGGACGATGATATATACCAGGATACGATCTATAACAGAATACGCTGGCTAGTGAGGGATCTGAAGTCTCCCAAAAGAGTGTTGTATAACAACCCAGTAGGGCAAACATGCATCAGCAAGTCTAGATTGCGATGGTTGGATGGTGTTGTGGCAGACGTTAAGCCCTTAGGCAGTAAGATTTCGAGGCCAGAGACAGGGCAGGAAGAAGACGTTTCCTAGAGGAAGATTATCACCTATCAAGGAGTGTTATACAAAATAAGATGATGATGTGATTAAAAACCACAGAGATTTTCACAATGCAATAGGATAGGTGGGGCAGCCATAACACATAAAATATCTTAGAGAAAATTAAGGTGTTCTGAATACAAGAACAGTAAACTGCACGTTCAAAACAAAAATTGATTAAGAAAAATAGAAAGCCAGCGACTAGAAGCAGATAAACAATGCTGTATGTTCGAAATTTGGATCTAATGTGTTTGATAATGCGAAATTACATAATTCCAGTATTCAAAGGCTATTTATAAGTTAAAAAATAATATGACTTTAAACCTCCCTGTACGCTCAATTTTTGCCCAGATTGAAAACATAGAGAGGTTGTAACTAATATAAACAGATGTTAAAAACTTTCGGAGAGCTTTACAATTTTAGCTCTGCGAATAACATTAAAACTTTGTACACAGAAGGTATAAAGGATCGCGGTTACTATCAAGAAATATTATAAAGTATATTCATTATTAGAAACAGTACTCCCTTTTTTAATTATACAGTTTCACGACAATCTGACGTTACATTGGACATACTATTCTTCTAGTTCGTTAAATTCTCATGTATAAGCTTCGTGTATATGAACAATGGTAGGAAAATATAATATACTCGTACGACAGCAGATTGAGGCCTATTTATACCACCTTTACAGAAATCTTATAATATTGTATTAAAAAATAGCTTTAACGAATTATAATAAAAGTTAAAGCTAAAAAATAAATAAATTTTAACTATTGGATAATTGAATATCGTATTTTCATTTTTAATTATTGGATAGCCTGTCTGCACCGGTTATTCAAAAGTTATTTATATTAATACAAAGTTTGAACTCATTATAATTTATAATACTCAAAAACTTTTTTTTGTATACAACAAGTCGTTTGAATCCGATTACTGTATACAATTAGTTTTGTTTTGTTTATTGCTATAATATTGATTGTTTTGAAATGTGATAGGTAGCTAATCTATCGCCATTTTACTGTCACTTGAATTCTACACCAGACCAAAGAAATTATGACAATTACACTGCCATCGCATCGCCGGGAATCGAACCGGGACCTTCAGTATGGCAGTTAGAGCTTTTACCACTCTGCCATAAATGTCATCATTTTCTAATATTACTGATGATATAAAAATAAGTATGGGAATAACAAATTCAAGGGTTTATTTTTTTTTGTAAAATAAGCATTTAATCAGATTTTTTGACAATATGTTTTCTTGAGTAAGTCCATTTTGAACCGATCATATCGGTGTTCATATATAAAAGGCATTCGACCCATTTGCTCTTCAATAAATCATTGATCGAACTGACTAAAGAAAAAATGCTCATCTCTGTGAGGGGAGAATATAAATTGTTCCGATTACCCAAGGGTATGTTTGCCCTTAACACATTAGGAACCGGTTATTTATAAGCATTAAATATATCTTAAAATTATAAAAATATACTAAAATGATTACTACTTGAGGTAATGACACTTTCACCTTTATAATAAAATAAAAAGGTAAAGGAAATTAAAACGTAGTAAAAATAAATTATATACAAATTTAGATGGACATCCTGTACGAGATTTCAGCATGAAAATATATCAATTATGTAGGCTTCCAAATTTCAAAATACGTAAATGGAATATTTAAAAAAACTAATTGGTAAGAGTCGTTAAATACTATTTAAAAATATAATAATATCTAAGATCTGAGCTATGTCTCTGTCTTATATTTCTTTCTACGAGCCAAAAAAGGTCAAAACCACAATTTCAACCAAGATAATCATGGCATCCGTGTTTTGGGACTGTCAAGGCATTATTTTTATTGAATATATGCCTCAAGGGGAGACGATCAACTCTGCAAGATACTGTGAGACCCTTAAACAATTGCGGGTGGCGATTTAGAACAAGAGGAGAGGCATGCTGACAAAGGGAGTCTGCTTGCAGCACGACAATACCAGAAGGAACTGTTCGCTTTGTTTAAATGGGATGTCCTGAACTATCCCGTGCATTCTCCTGACCTAACACCTTCAGATTACTATTTCTTTACCTCCATGAAGCTGCACATGGGTGGGAAAAGGTTTTCAACCGACGAGGAGGTAAAGGAAGAGGTGAAAAAGTGGACAAAGGGGTTGGCGGGAAACTACTTTAAGGAAGGCATCAAAAAATTGCTACCCCACTTCACCACCTGCATTGAAAAGAATGATGGCTTTGTCGAAAAAAAGCTTTCATATATGTACTACGGTAACCACGTAATTTTTTTGTTTAAATAAAAAAAAATTACCTACAAAAATTCAGTACACTTACTTTCTAACCGACCTTTCAACGTTTTTTTTAAAATCCTTTTCATCTTTTTCCTAACAGCCGTCTATCATCCACTGCTAAATGTAGGTCTTTCCCAAAACACGCCACTGCCCCCATATTTTGCTATTCTCATCCATCCAAGTCCAGAAATCCTTATAATATCGTCGGTCCAGCGGGCAGGCGGAGTCTTACTCTACGGAATCCCGTGGGTGGTTTTTACTCCACAACCCATCTTCCCATCAGCTGTTCCATCGATTCTGACAAATGTGCCCAAGCCACCGTCACTTTAGCCCGCCAGTCCCCAGAGTCACATCAGTCACCTCAGTTTGTTGTCGAATAAATAAATATAATTTTATTGATATCAACACATGCATTCTAAGATTTAAAATATGACATAAAAGATCTTCTTCTAAAACTTGATGGAAACCGCTAGAACCTGTTTGTGTCGAGTTTTCTGCTTTTTGCAATGTGGATTTCCAGGTGTCTTTCCATCTTTTGGGGGTTCTTCCAAGCATCCTTCTTTCCTCTGGTTTCACATGTAGGGAAATTTTTGGTTATCTTTAGTTGTCCATTTTTTCCACATGGTCCCTCCAACATCATATTCTCTGTCTCCCCCATCTGACAACATCCTGAATATCACACATCCCTCTGGTGGTCGTTTTTCTCATTCTGTCGCGTAGAGACCTGCCTATTATTGTTTTCGGGGTTTTCCATCTCTGTGATCCTGAGAAGTAATTAACAGCGAATTATGTCAGCTCTTGTTTAAATACCATATGCCTTTTAAGGTATGACACAGGTTTTGTAAATTCGAACTTTACTCTTCGGTTCCATGTCTTTGTTATACCATAAACTATACAAACATCCCGATACAACCGAAATTTCGTCACCTGGCTTTTCATTTCTTCAAGAACATCACAATGGCTCGGTACATTGGCACCAAGATATTTAAATTCCATTTTGTGATTTCAAGGGCTAGTTCACATCATTACGTATAATACTCGTAGATACATATTTTCAATAAATAAAATTAAAGCTTATTGCAATATTTATGTGCTTGGTCAGTTCGCAAAGTGTTAAAACAAAAAGAACACTGGAGACCAACAAATAATAATGTAAGGCCAATAATACGTCCAGAAGTAATCGAGAACAAAGGCAAGATTACAATATCCGACTCTCCTCCGAACATTTGGCATTGTATTGATGTATCCAGCTAAACGCTTGTTTACGTTTTGTTTGACTAATCGCCTCAAGATTCTTGGAACCATTTACTTTATACCAGAAGCAATAGAATATACAAAACATAGTCAAAGACACTAACAGTTAACTAATGTAAATAAAATCGTCTGTAATTTATAATTTTTTATAGTATTAAATGCCTCAGCAAGGTGAAATATCTCATTTTTATAAAACAAAGTAAACAAAACTTGAAAACAGATGTTCTCATTCGTCTTCTTCAGGTGCTGTGTCAGGTCTCCCTCCCCCCTCCCCCCATTGGTGATCACTACAGCGAAAGCATCTCTGTTCTGTCCTACTTGACACAGGTTCTCAACTATCTGATCCCTTATATTCCGCAGCCATGACAACTGCCTTCTGCTAACTCGCCGCCGTCCATCTATTTTTCCCATGATTATACGCCGAAGAAAGTGGTATTTTTCTCATCTTAACACGTTACCCAAATATGAGACCTTTCTAACTTACACACTTAACAACAGCTCTTTACTTTCTCTGGTTCTCTGTATTAAGTCTGCATTACTGACCCTTTCGGTCCACGGTATACGGATCATTTTGTGGTATATCCATATCTCAAAAGCCTCCAACCGGTTCATTTCATTCACTTTCAGAGTCCAAGTTTCACTACCATATATAAGAACAAACCATATAAATCATTATTTGTCGAAGTTTCTGTTTTAGATATTCGTTCATTCATATTTAGTTAATTATTATAAAATAAACGTTGTTGTATAGAAGTTTTGATAATTTTTCTTAACAAGGCGACGAAAGCAGAATAAATGCGGTAAAGATGAGGTCCCTAAGACGTATGTGTGGTAGAACGATATAAGACAGAATCTCAAATGCTGATATAAGAAAGGAATGTAGAGCGAAAGAAGGTATTATGAACAAAATTATGAAAGGATCGCTGGATTGCATCGGACATATGGAGCGCATGGGTAAAGAAAGAATGGTTGAAAAATGTATACGTTAGCTTGATTTGATAAATATATTATCAAATCAAATCCAATCAAATCAAATCAAATCAGTTTATTTTCTCAAAAGATATTACAAACATTTTTTATAGTTTAAAACATCTATTGAGAATAGGTAAAATATAATAAATATATAATACCAGGAACGCATTAGAAATGGTTCGACATTAGGAATACAAGATACTCTCCAAAGTCAAGAGTATTTGGCTTCTGAGTTCAGCAGTTTGATTGCTCTCCCCACCGGCATCACCAGAGGCAGGTTGGTCCTGCATGCTAGGAGATAAAACAGTCTGTGCTGACGCTGTCGAAGATAACCATCCGGAACATAAAGATGGATAGCCTCCAAGATGACGGAATTCTCAAAGAATCCCCTGATAAGTCTGAAGAAATGGGTAAGTACGCAACCATCCCTTACATCCCTTATACAAAATTCGCAAAACATAGGGATTCTTGAAAGCTCTACCAGTTCGGAGAATAAATCCCAACATTTTCAGTGCAACTCCGCATATTCTTTCAATGTGAGTATGGAAAGTCAGCCTCCTTTCATAAACAATACCAAGATCCTTTATCGTTGAAACACGTTTAAGTTGCTGGTTATCCATTAGTGTGGCGGTCCATTCTCTCTGCCTACCCCTGCGGGGATACGGCGTGATGGTTTGTTGTTGTTGTTGTCGTTGGTTTTATATATATGTCAAAAGACTTAATGCATATTAATAAATAGGAATGCAAATTTAATTTGAAAAATCAGTAGAGAAGGGAAATCATTCGGAAGGATGAGTGGGATTAATTGAAGGCACGCGAGTCCCACTTGATTAGGACCCCACGCGACTGGAAACGACATTTCCTCCTAATACCAATCAACATTATTCCAAACTCAATACATTTCTCTGAGGAAGTCGGAAAATTCGCATTTATTGGCGACCAATTCACGTCCGCTTCCGGTTCGTTCCGGAAATACTTCCGCTGAATTCACAATGCCGTACACATCCAGTTTATGAATTTAATTACCGGATAGACTGTGTGCCAACCACTGGCGGGTGGTGAGAAGTCGTTCAAAAGGAAACAATAAAATATGTATTACCTTAAGAATACTATGTAAGGCCAAAAGTATTACTGAACATTTTTTCAAAGTTCAGTTACAATTTTGGAATACTTTTGTTTCGAACGTTTATTGAATTATATCATACTTTAGATTTTTTTATGAATTAACACTGATTTTTTCACTTACGAGTGAATATTGTCGACACGTTTTGAAGGTTTGACACCGTCTTCATCGGAAGAACGATATAAACTTTTATATCGGTTTATATTGATTTCACGATGATGAAGGTGTTAAACCATCAAATAACGGCGGGAAAAACAAAATGAAATGAAAAAGAACAGTGTTTTAATTCATTACATAAATCATAATTATGGAATTATATAGTGTTATCGCTATAAATAGTTTGTGTAAAAAAAAGTTTATTTTCTTAATCTTGGTTCAAAATAATAATTCTGAATTATCGTTCTATATTTCACGCCAAAAAAATGTTCTACAAAAATCGATGATTGGTTTTTACGAAAATAAAAAATACGTATGAATTATTTTATAATATGTAAAAAAGCAAGAAGAATAACATTTATTACAAATTATAAAACAAATTTTATATTTTCATTATTTATGATGAACATTTTTTGATTGGCTTTGTGGCAGAGTGGCACAGCTATGAGTGCCGCGCAGTGAGATAAAAAATGTTGTCTTTGGTTCCGTGTAGAATTCACGTGACAATAAAAAAGGCGATCGATTGTCCTGTCACATGTTATAGGCAATTTTTTAAAAGGGTAATTGGGTTCAAATAACCTGTTGTCTTCAAAATTATGGATAGCAGAGAAAAACTGTCACTTTATAGACCCAAGTGGGATCCCAAGAACCAGCAAAGATAATAGACTTGGACTGCAAACCTATCCTTAGGATTTAAACTTACCAAATAGGTAATGCATTTCTACCAAGACTTAACCAACTAATTAACTAACCATCACGCCGTCTCCTCCCCGAAGAGGTAGGTAGTAATAATGGATTGCCACACTTTTCTCTCTCATGACATACTTCTCTCGCTTCCTCAACATTCATACATCGTGTCATGCACGCACATCAACTTCTACGACTCCTCACGTGGCCGACATTCAATATTTCATTCGTTTGATCGTGCCACCTTTTCCTCGGTCTTCCTCTATTTATAGTTCCATTTGAATCGTCAACATACTCGTATACCTGTTTTACCATTCTTTCTTCATTCATTCTTCCCATGTTTCCAAACTATCTTAGTATTTTATTATTATATTACATTATATTTATTAAAATTAAATTAAATATAAATCAAACTCGATTTAATTACAAGTGATAAATAGTAATTATTCACTGGATTAAAGGAATATAAGGAAACAATAAACGCCAGATTTACAAATACCTTAATCTTAAAAAATTTTGAAGCTGAGTGCTTGAGGGATTAATAAATATATTTAAGCTGTTTGTAACACCTGATGATACCAACATAGGTTGGCGAAACAGCTGAAAAACAAATTGTATAATTGCGATACAAATTTTAGTAGTGTTAGAAAGTTAAGTGCCACCACTCTGTCAATGCCACCCAGCCTGGCAAAGTCGAAATAAAGACAATCAAGTGATGAACAAGTGATCCGTTGGAAGGTCTTGACAAAGATATATGAAAAATTCTCTTGTCGCACAAAATATATGCATTCACAGTGATGTAGGGAGCGGGTTAGCTTTCACGTACGCTACAATTTAAGACCAATAAATAAAGTAAGACAAGAAGAAAATGTCTTCAAAGTTCAGCGGCGTAAAGTTATTCTTGGAAAATCTGAACAGGCGGATGGCTAATTTACCAAACGGCACACTATTAATAATAATTCAGATGAAAATATCAAATTGTCATATTAGCAACATCTGTCGCAGTAACCTTGTTTACAAATTATCAATGAAGAAGATAATATAAAATGTTTACTTAATTATAGCGTTGGAGGGAATGGTCGAGGGATCGATTGGCAGTCGACGACCTCGTCAAGAGTACCTAGACCAGATTTGCCGAGATATGGGCTGCACCTATTATGTGGAGTTGAAGAGAGATGCCGAAGACCGAGCGGAGTGGAAGAGGAGATGCATCGCCTTGCTGCAGACCAATCATTAGATTGAGACCGGAGAATAAGACTTAATTTATATGTAATTGAAGTTAGATTTATTCGGAAAATCAGTCATTGAACGCACTTATTTATTTTCCATTATTTAACTAAGTTAGCAACAACAGCAAATCATCACACTGTTTCTCCGGAAGGAAAGGTAGAGAGAAAGAACCACTACACTGCTCTAAATATCTCTACATTCAAGTCAGTCATACACGCACGTCGATTCTTCCGACTTCTAACATGGCTATGAAAACCTTTAATATTTGATTAATCTGGCCATGCCACGTTTTCCTCGGTCTTCCTTGACTACGGACTCTATTCACATCGTGAAGTTTACTTTTTTAACCATATTTACTTCATCCATTTAGATTATGACAGGAGTGTTATATGACCCAAAAATGCCTGTAAAACTAAAATGGAAAAGTATACCAGACTATTGTCAGACCTGCAATTATGTACGGCTCCGAGTGTTGGACAATGTACAGCGGCTTCACTAGGCAGCTGGAAACGGCACTTAGATGGTATGGGGTATATACTGGGGTATCGCTGAGAGACAAAATAAAAAGTTCACGCATTCGGGGTAGTCTGAGAGTTACTGATATAAATAGTCAGCTAGTAGAAAGGCAGATGAGATGGTACGGGCAAATAAAACGGAGATCACCAGACTACACAGTAAATATAACTTTATCTGTGAATCTTCCTCATCAACCATCCAGAGGGAGAATTAGGAACACGTGGATGATTTAATGCAATGCGTCTTGCAGAGAAATGGCTTGAGTGAAGGCGATTCTCAGAACCATGATAGGTACAGCCTGAGATCGAGAAGAGCCGATCCCAACAGTCAATACAGCAATGAGTTGGGATACCACCAGGTAAAAGAAGAAGAAAAATAAGACGTTCTTCCGCTCTACATTCCTTCCTGATATCGGCATTTCAAATTCTGTGCTATATGGTTTTAATACACACACGTCTAAGGGATCTCATCTCTACCGTTTTGATTATGATATCATTCTTCTACTGCCAGTTCTATGCTGCCGTTAGCTTCCATAAATAAGTAACGTAACTAAGTAAATGTTTTCTTATTACTTATTCAATCCCTCGTTATTACTTAAAGAAAGGAATAACAGAAGTTCACTTTTCCGATCGCAATAAGCGTGGTCCTGAATTATAAGCGATGCTCCTTGGCAGCCTCCCAAGCAGAGGCCACCACTGACTCAATCTATCTCCCAGATAAAACGGCTCCAGACCTGTTCTCTCAACATAAACTCTGTTTTATAACTCAATTAAAGTAACAGGTTTTGGGCAGGTCCGTAGATTTGATTTCTAAATGAAACAATTTATTATTGAATCACTGCTCTTAATAATATATTCAGTGGAGATGGATTTGAAATGATTATTTTACCTTTAAGGGAAATCATTTTATTACTCTTATAAAATATGTACGAGTATACAAATATTGCGAGATATCTTTTAAATTTTTTGAATCCTGGAATATCCTTTGAAGCTAAAATACCGTAGGTTTATAGTCATCGTAAAAGTTTATCTAGAAAGGAACCTTAATTTACGTAAAATATTAATGAGTTGATCTTAGGCAAAAAAATAGTAAAAGTACTTAACTTCATACATTTATTCCGTAAAAGATCAAAGCCCAAAAATACAAATGATTAAAAGTCTTGGAAAACTAAAAAATAAGTTCACAAAAATAAAAACTCTCCGATACTAAGCGAGAACGACACTATGTGACACGGTGAAAATTTTCAAAATAAGAAAGATCTGCGATAGGGAAGACTGAGAATATGTTACTGGCGAAATCATGTGAATAGAGCGTGTTTTGAAAGCGTGATAAGTAAAGGGGCAAATCAGGTAATCAACGCATGACCACCAAAATATGGAGAGACAGCTGGACATCTACATCCCAGGAACAAGATAAGGAACAGGAGAATAACAAGACACGGTCTCAAACAAAGCGGATAAAGTAGAATCTTGGAGTCAAGTTCATTAAATGTTTTATGTACAAACATACGAACGTCTAATGAAAATGACCTACAATATTTTAATAATTAAAACGAATGAAAACGTTAGAAGTTTTAATTTGTATTAGTTAACACGATTGCTTAGTGGTTTTACTTGGATTTAATTTATATAAATTATATAAATTGTGACCAATTTTGAGAAGAGAGTTTGAGAATGCCCTCTCAAGGCGAAACAAATTTGTTACCATTTATATAATGTTTATAAATGCAATCCAAGTAAAACCACTATTCAATCGTGTTAACTATTGTATATTAAATATGGAGTTTTACAAAATTAATACCTCAACCATCAATAAGTTAGAAGTTTTATTATAATTTATGTGAATGACGTGTTTCACCTGGCAAACAAACATTTTGTTGTTTTTATACACGAGTTAGGATCAGAATACGGTAATTAAGGTAATTGACGTGACCCAATACATTGTTGAAAACAATTTAGGGATAAACCCCAGAATACGGGAAAGTATTACTTTGAGGAGTTTAATTTGTGAATACTAAATGACTTTATATAAATCAGAAAAGTATTTCAGTGTTTATAAAGTGTTTACGAGAAAAACATCTTTAAACAATTATTTTCAAAATACCATGTTAGTGATTTTACATGCTATAAATACAATTTCTCCTGTTTTAATGACTAGCAGTGAAACATGAATTTCTGTTTCTATACTTTCTTAAGCAGTTCTGTGTTACTTGAGCTCTTCATTTGAAATGTACAACTATTGTTTCATCTTCTAACAATAAGCGACGCTTGTCTATATGTTCTTTGTCAATGAATTAATACTCGTAGTATGACTTAGAGGAGACGATAGTAAAAGCATTAAGAACATAGAATGAAAAAAACAGACCTTACAAAAGTAAAATATTTTTGTTAACAGAAAGTCTGAAAAAATGTAAGAAATTTATTTAAAAAAAAACGAATATTGCGTAAGCATTGAGCAATTTCTTATTATTTATTGTTACGTGAGCACTGGAGGTAAACTGCATATACAAATAATATGTATTACTGATATTTATTGCCATGTTGTATTTATATTTAAAAAATGTATAATATATTTATTATATTTTTAGCAATAAAAAAAACTCATTTTAATGAAAAAATAAATCCGTTATAACATTAATTTAGTATGATTTCAATAAATTTTATGGCTTCCACCGATTTCCGCATCATCCTTAATAATGTCGCCATCATCAACAAAATCAAGTAGACATCAACTTAATAGTCGTATATGGTATATAACGAAAATAAAGGATTTTTTATTGATCTTTATTTTATTTTCAATATTTACAATGAACTTTTAACAAGAAATTTCAATTATCAACATAAACATTAATAATTATGGTTTTCCATGTTTACTATTACATAAGATTATCTTCTTTTAATGTGTGAGGAAGTCAGAGAGTTCACTTATCTCGTTACGATCATGACGGAAGCCAACGCTATGCACGCGGAGTTGGAACACAGATTTCAAAAATGCCTACGATCTGCAGCCTCCTTCCGAACGTTTCTAAAGTCCAAGCTTCTATCCAGAAATACCAAGCTGCGTATTTATAACACCATCATCAAGCCAGTGGTGACATATGGTTCTGATTCATGGACAATGACTCTTAAAGAACAACAAAGAATCTACTGGTTTGAGAATAGAATACTTAGAATTATCCTGGGACCCAGACCCGGTGTTGCAGCGGGAACTTGGAGGCAAAGGACCAACCAAGAGATCCGTGTGATGATACGGAAGCCCCTTATAGCGAGCACCGTGAGAGCCGGTCACCTAGCAAGGATTGGGCACGAAGAGACCAGAGCAATCAAGACCCTAAACGCGTCTAGACCGACTGGAGTAGGACCTCTAGGAAGGCCTAGACAGCGCCTAATGGACAATGTTCTGGCTGATCTGGCTAGGTTGGGCAAATCGGACTGCTGGGAGCAAAAGGCGCAGGATCGAGGAGCTTGGCGAGAGGGGGCTTAAACTCTTCAAGAGTTGTATGGCCATAGGAAGTAAGCAAGTAAGTAATGTGTTGGGTACGAAAGACTCAAATTTGCCCATTGCCCATCCTGCATTAATAAAAAAAGATGTATCGTATAAAAAGTAAAATTACCTGTCATTTCTGTGGTGGTGTTTGTTTAGTGTTGAATGCGTGTCGAAGATGTAGTTCAACATCGGTGCATCCGTTCTCCCCAGGCCCTGAGAATTGGATCGATTTCTCATCCTGTTTCCATCGTGTATTCTGCTGGAGTTCTGATCTCTGATTGGGACCAGCTCCATCCCCTTCAGGCTCGGCACCATCACGTCCACAGAGCCCAGCGACTTCATTGTTTCATTTTTGGACTTTACGAGATTTTCTACTTCTGGTTTTGCCTTCTGCGGTTCAGGGCCGCTAAACACGTCACTGAAGTTAAAGTTGTACACTTGCGAGAGAACTTCTATGTCAATATTCCTCAGTGAAAGTCCACTTGTAGTTCTGACACTATCTACGGCGTCGTATTCTCGAATGTTCCCACTTCTTACTTCGCGGTTGTGTCTATCCTCGCAGTCGTCTTTTACGCAATTTACACTACTATTAACATTGTTTTCTTCATTTTTTACTTGATTATTATTATTGCTAATATTTTTAATATTATTTTGATATGTTTCACTATGATTTTCAAAACTTTTTACGTAAATTAATACAGTACTGGCACTAACATTATAACCGTTCAGTTCGGTTGTTAGTTGGGTGATTTCGATAGTTTTACTTTTTGTTGGTTCTGCAAAGTCTTCTGCCACTTTAGGGTTAACTGATTTATTTGAATATTGGGTGTTTTGTGTCTCACTTTTTTGGGTTATTTGATTATCAGTTAATAACTCTGGTGTTCCGATTACTGAAACAGAATAACAATATATTAGTAAGGTAATAAATTAAACTCAGTGTTTAAAACTTCTTGATGTAAATATTAAATAATAATTGCACAATTTGTTCCTCAAACAGATTTGTTAAAATAGATTTATACATATAAAAAATCAACACAAAATGACCATACCAGAGAAGACCCAAAAGTCTTCCTCATAAGGGAACAAGCTAAATAACGTCGTATGCGATGGTACGGCCATGTGAGCTGGAGGGACAATTATTTCATTGTCCACAAGGACCTTCAACTGGAAGATGGAAGGAAGGGATCAGGTCGACCTCCTGCAACGTGGATGTCCACAGGATCGCGGAGCTTGGCGGAGCCACATTTAGAGGGGTAACCCCAAATAACGGGAAATGGCGTTATAAGAAGACATATGTATAAAAATCTACAGAAATTACGAAAGGATTACAACTAGAACTACGCACTAGAATAAAGAAACGAGAAATAACACAAGTTTATTTTATTATATAATACTTTATACCCTACGTTTTCAAAGTGAGCGATAAAGCCCCATTTTGGGCATTTGAGACTTTCAGGGGGGCAGTAGAAGACCCAAAAAAATAGAGAGCATGGGCAGATAAAAGTTTTAACCTAAAAAGACAAAAAAAAACACGCTAATCACGTAGGTACTAATAAAGCAAATTAAACTTAAATATAGGTTTATTTTGTTATTGTTTGTATTGTAATCATTTTCCCTTTTTTGGAATAACTTTTATGGGAAGGGGGCGTTGTACGTTTATTTTTCTTGTAAAGGGGACGGTGGCCCTGAAAAGATTGGAAACCTATGATTTATACGATGAAATATTTACTTATAAAAAAAGTTTACCAAATTACTGTGTTTTACAAAGGTTAGAATTTAAGGCAGGATGTACGATGATTCTGGATTTATAGAAATATATTAAATCGTATTTTTTCGAGGAAGGTCAAAAAATAATTGATTGTTAGCTGATCAGAAAAGATTTTGTATAATAATATTATATTATCCTAAGTCAACGTATGGGTATATTCTAATAGTGGTTTGGGAGATACCTCTTCTTGTGATCAAAGAGTATGCTTGATCCGGAACCTTCATTAAATGGGTTTAGGATTTTATAAATAATGTACGTTTTCATTCACTTCAATACTTTAATCAAATAGATTTTATAAACTAACTTACTAACTAACCATCACGCTGTCTCCCCGAAGGGGTAAGCAGAAAGAATGGACTGCCACACTTTTCTTTCCTGACGTATTTTTCTCCTTCCTCACCATTCATACATCGTGTCATGCACGCGCGTCGAATTATCTGACTCCTCACATGGCCGACATTCAATATTTGATTTATTTGATCGTGCCACGTTTTTCTCGGTCTTCCTCTATTTCTGGTTCCATTTACATCGATAAAATTTTTTTTTTTTTACCATTCTTCATTCTTTCCATATGTCCAAACCATCTTAATAATCCTTTCATTATTTTGTTCATAACACCATCATTCCCACCGTATTCACTTCTTATATTTGCATTCGACACTCTATCATACACAGAAATCTCATTTCGGATCTTTCGTCTAAGAGATCTCATTTCTAATGCATTTATTCAACTTTCATCCTTCTTTTGCTAGTTCCATGCTTCGCTTCCATACATAAGGATTTTATAGGATTTTATAGATTTTATAGGAGAACATAAAATGTTTGCTGTATATATTTTGAAACTGACATTATTTTTTAGTGTTTAATTGAACTGAGGTGACTTAATTAAAATTTGTCCCAGTTTAACAAAAAGTGTAATATTCCTGAGGTTAAAGCAAACTGGCCAACAGCCAAGTGGCCGGCAGGCGGCGTTTAAGATAATAGGGTCAGGGGCTGTAAACCGCACAGTCGCGAGGGCTGCTCGACACTATGAGGCCCAAAAAAAGCTATGTTCAAAATGGGTTCAACCAATAATGGTTTCATATTTATGATTATATTGCGAGACATGGTGCCTATCCGAAAGGGA
Organism: Lepidostoma basale; assembly: GCA_022606425.2. Classification (NCBI taxonomy): domain Eukaryota; kingdom Metazoa; phylum Arthropoda; class Insecta; order Trichoptera; family Lepidostomatidae; genus Lepidostoma; species Lepidostoma basale. The sequence continues at coordinate 60,478 of JAHDVF020000274.1, read as the reverse complement.
TAAGCGGAGACTAGAGGCTTTTGAGATATTGTCCTATAGAAGACTATTAGGAATTTCCTGGAGAGACCACATCACGAATGAGGAAGTTCTTCAAGGAATCGAAGGAGGAAGGCACCTGCTCAGGACCTTGTCCGAAAGGCATACAAGATGGATCGGCTATGTAATACGTCAAGAAGGTCTCTTGCATGCCATAATGGAGGGTATGACTGAGGGGACAAACTCTAGGGGACGCCCACGCCGAGAGTACCTGGAGGACATATGCAGATTTTAAGAGAGCCGCACAAGACAGGGAAGAATGGAAGAGAAGAATAGAGGAAATTGCTGCAAACCAATCCCAGGATTGAAACCAGAGAAGATTTATGATTATAATATGGCGTACGGAGTACGCCAAGAAAAAATTTAACAGGTAGACCAATTCAGATATCTCGGAAGCAAAGTAACCAGCTCTAATGACCTCCCCAGAGAAGTAAGGTCACAGGTAGATAAGGCTGCAGCAATTGCGGGCTGCCTGAAAGATGTCATATGTAGAAACAATGACATGAAGCTTGACAGCAAGGTACGCATTTATAAGACCTGTGTGCGACCAATCCTCACATATTGCATTGAATCGAGGGCAGACACTGTCAAAGACAAAGAGCATGCTCAGGACAACCGAGATGAAAATACTCCGCGCTATAGCTGGCAAAACCCTACGTGATCGAGTTAGGAATACAGCAATCCGAGAAATCTGCGAGGTAGAAGTTGTGGTCAGGTGGGGACGTCAAAGACGGCGATACATCAACATCAACATGTAGAAAGAATGAGCTCAAATAGGATACGCCTCTGTGGAACGCCAAACGGACAACGCTGACCAGGAAGACTCCCGAAACGGTGAAAAGAAAGCTGGAGTTCAGCGTCTCAAGAGGACTCGCCTGAAATAACAGACTCCTGAGTCTATCAAAAGTGAAGAAGAAGAAGAAGATTATATTATATTACAACTCTACAAGATTTTATCTAGATGGCTACGTACGAAAAATCGCACATGTCGCGATGTATGTATGTAGAGGACGCTCGAGGGGTATGTCAAGTCTGAGCAGTATAGCGGTGCATCTACTCTGCATACTCCTCGAGGAAACGGCGTGATAGTTAATTAGTTAGTTAATTTGCTATAGTTCAAAATGTGATTGATTTTTTTTGACCTAGGATGAATTAAAATATTATATTAATCAAACAGTATGTTTACTTCGACTGGCTTAAGACAAATGGTTTTTATAACCTAAATTTTTTTTTAGATGAATGTGGGGTAAGTTTGTTAATGATAATGATAGTGATTGTCGATTACAAATATAGGGTGTTTTTTTAGAGGTTTTATTTTAAACTGGCAAAATTATTTCTGTATAGTGTCAATTTGACAGTTGATTTGTAGTTATTATATACGTTTCTGGTAAACGTTTTGCCCTTTTACCATGAATAGACTGAGGTCAAAACAGCGCTTGAAAAGTGTGCAAATTTATTTTGAAAATCATAGTTTAGTTCGCCAAACTTACCGTGCACTACGTCTATTTTACGGTCGACATAATCGTCCATCCGAGCAAGTTATTCGGAAGACCATGGATCGTTTTCACACCACTTACACTCTAGTGGATAAAACGCATCCACAAAGACGACAATTGTCGAAAATTGGACTTCACGATTGCGCTTCATTCGAGCTAGCCGTGGCGCTCATATGCCCAAAATCATATTTAAACAATAATGGCATCAAAATATCTATTAAATAAAGCACATATCATAAACATTAACATTATTTTAATGTGTTTTTTTTTTTACATTTTGAATGTGTATTGTATACCTCTAAAAAAACAATCTTTATAAGAAGTGAATGCAGTGCGAATGAAAGGGTCGATAAAATGCTTTGAAAATATGGAAGGAATGATTGATAAAAAAACCTAAATGTAAGTGATGTAAACAAAACATGATATAGAGGAAGACCAAGTTAAAAACGTGGCATGATCAAATCAATTACATATTTTATGTCACTCACGTGAGGAGTTGGAGAAATTATATAATATTTATATGTATAATATCACTGATGAAGGGCTGGTTAGTCCGAAACATGTTTGATATTAAATTTTATTTGTTTAACAAATGTGAGAGTTGTATACAAAGTATTATATGTAAAAAAAGAAACGTTTTAGTAAATGATTATCCTTGCAGTTTCAATTCTAAGAATAGGTAAAAGTCAACCAGGTATGAAGGCTGAAGAAGAAGAAGATAAAACTGTATTTAAATATTACGCACAAAAAAATTCAATTAAAAACATTATTATTATAGAGTATAAACAATGGTATGAGATGTATTTTAGAAACATATATATGAATACTAAATCCCAAAAATCTTTGGGTCTCATTGCGTAAAGGCATATGTTAGCCTGCTACAAGAGGTAGACTATACGAGTATGCAGCGAGAGAAGCCCCATTTATGTGCCTGTTACGTCGTAGCCTGCCACGTTTAATCTTCTAGGAGCAGATGGAGGAAGCTCTAGAAGAAACTGATATCTTGGAGTTAATAAGAAAGGTTGAGAACCTTATATTTAGTTAGCTAACAATTAATTAAAAACATCTGTTTTCAACTATAGAGGTGTGGTGCGCTCTAAATAGGCTGCGATGGTTCTAAACATAGAAAATAAATCATTATTATGGATGCTTCTTTTTTATTACTGATAAAGTGATCAATTATTTCTAAACTACTGTTTTTAATTATTGTATCATTACATATTTTATTAAAAAGACATGTTTAGCCTTGCTAAGGCATTGACATATGCAACGGGAAGTGCACTTCTTGATATTCTCAAACAGGACATCTTGGGTCTTCCCACACCGCGCCTACCCTCGATCTTCCCTTTCATGATGAGGTGCAACAGATCATATTTCTCGTTGCGGAGAATGTGTCCCAAACATGCACTCTATTAGACACATTACTTCTACACATTCGTCTAAGAGTTCTCATTTTTATTACATTTATTCTACTATAATTTTATATAAGGGTCGGCACAAGAAGATCATTGTGCACTACCATTTGAACTTATTTAATGTTGCTTAATACATTGATCACCATAAATAAGGGATGAATTTCAAAAATGTATAACTAATTCAGAAGTACCTGAACCTATTCGTTACTTTTTTACAATGCCTTAGCAAGGCGAAACATGTCATTACCATAAAATATAAAACTTCTAGAAAACAGAAATTTTCATTCGCATTAATTAGTTAATAATTGGATTTAGTATATATACCGTTGGCGTTAGTAATATCGAGGAGAAGTGGCAGAAGAGAGAGAAGGAGAGGTATCATGCTGTCCCCCTTCCTCCACCCCCGGCCCCTCCCTCATCTGCTGTCCTGCTCGGTCCTGCCGCCGCGCCCGGCAGCCGTCTCCCTCGCCCCGCTGCCTCCGGTGCGGGGAAACCTTAAACGAAAGTGCTGGAGATTATTAAAACTTTCATACTAAACTCCTCGCGTTACTTCACACATCATTTTAATTAATAGCTCAACACACCATACCATATATTGATGTGAGAAAATACTTTGTTATTTTTAATATTCAATAAATAATATAGAAATTATGAAAAAATATAATTGAGATCTCTTAGAAATATTGTGGGGTTCAAAAGGGTAGTAGGGCTACAACGGGGTTTATTTTGCTGGAAAGTATGCCTCTACAAGATATCGTAAGGCGCCATGTTGCATTTACAATAGCAACACTTCTATCAAGTCCAACTCTCTAGCGTCCACGAGAGGTCCTTTTAAAGACCCGGCGAACCCCGGGCAATGTGGCACATATTACTTAGTGCCATAGCAGTAAAAGAGAGGACAAATGGCGAGCTTCCAGCGCCATAAAACTGGATACACCCAGCTAAGGGAAGGTAACCCCGACAGAAAATCCTCCAGAGAAGGCAAGGGGATACCACTCTGGATATTTTTCCCCAGGTCATCACTTGGTGATAGTCAACGTTAGAGAGACCTGACAGGACACAGATAGAAGAAGAAATATTGTAAATCTGCATATAATAGAGTATTTAATACAAAAATATAGTAAGTCACGAATGCAGTGCGAATAATAGTGTCACGAATAAAATAATGATAGGGTCATTAAAATGGTTTGGATATATAGAAAAAATTAATAAAGAAAGAATGGTAAAAAAAGTATAACGATGAAATATGGAACAAGAAATAGAGGAAGACCGAAGAAAACGTGACACGATCTAATAAATCTATTATTGAATGTCACCCATGTGAGGAGTCAAATAAATCAAGGTGCGTGCATGACACAATGTATGAATGTTAAAGAAGCGAAATAAGTATGTCAAAAAATAGCAGTGTGGCGGACCATTCTTTGTACATACCCCCTCCCCACCCGGAGAGACGGCGTGGTGGTTAATTAGATAATTTTCCAATAATAAATAGACGTGTCACAAATGTTATATGTATTATATTATACTAAAATGAAATAAAATGCTTGATTAAATGCTAGTAGGAATTCATAATAATAACTATAAAAAAACAAAGAAAACAGAAAACCAAATAAAGTATTGGAGATTAATATCAATTTTACTCTAGCGAATGTGGATACAATTTTCCCCAATTATTTCAGACTTTATAACAGCTGCTGCCTGGTGAAAAATCTGTTTTCCACATTTCTTGGCGTCAATTCGTACCCAATTTCCTAGTTTTTGAAATATGCCTTTAGCTCTGCAGTTTATTTTCTCAAAATATATTACGTACAAAATTAAGGCATCTATTGGGAACAGATAAACAGCAAAATAAAATAATAAAATTAGCTTATAACATTGACTATCTTACCCCAACCATACAAGTATACAGACAAACAAAACAAATGGACATATCAGACCTGACCAAATTTGAGACCCTGAAAATTGTACATAGAGTGACCATGGAAGCGACAACAGACAGCAGCTACAAATTAACTAAAAATTCAGACATGCACAGACACTGGACCAGGAACTGTGACAGATATCACTTACCGAATGCACGAATGCACAGGACAATCAAGGATATTGAACAATGGACTGAAACTTTACAATGAACTACCAAAAGACACAAGGAGTCTCACTACAAATCAATTTAAAATATACCTGAATTATTATATAAATACAAGAAAGATCTAAAATTGTATCATTATAACCCAATTGGGTTTAAAAAAAATAAAAAATAATGATAATAATAAAATAATATATATTACCAGAAACGTACATTGAAGACCAAAACGTGACACAATCAAATATTAAATATCGTGCATAACACGATGTATAAATGTTGAGGAATCGAAAGAATTGTGAAAGGAAAGAATTGTGTGGCCGTCCATTATTTCTTCTTATATTTATAGTTTATTAAGTCATTACAAATGATTTTACTAGCTTTTCCTGCTTTTGACAGTAGGTTTCATTTAATAGTTGTTACTATTGCATCATCAAACGTTACTGGCCTTCTTTCACGTTTCTTATTCCTCGTGTCAAAATCATCACTTGTTCACAATCACAATTCAAACAATGAAGTTTCCCACAAGCTACACACAGCAATCAATAACCTTCAGCTATTTTTTTTCTTCAAATGGAAACAGAGAAGTAAAAAAATTCTCAAATTGCGTTTCGTTGGCAGTCGACATGTTTGCAGTTGGAAAAAACTTTATTGTTCACACTTTCGCAAAATGACACAAACTGAGACTTTATAATGAAGGTGGTAACAATATGATTCGATATGACTAAATACTAACGCCCTCTATTGAAACAATACTAAACGAATATATAAAAACTCTCGTTTACTACTGCATTATTGGTAGGTAGTGATGAATAAAACTAATACTAGATAGAAACTCACAAAAATTAACATAATAGCCGGTTGATTCATGAATTTAAATTTTATTGAATCCTAAAGCATCCATAAATAACTGCAAAAAGTTACATATTGCTACATAATTTTTATCATAAAATAAACTAATGTTTTTGTTTGTCATCGGTTGTGTTTTCTTTGTTTAATATAATACTTTTAAAAATTCCTCCGAAATACCATCTGACTTATATTTCAAAAACATAATAAAGTCAGTAAGTACATGATTACCTATCAAATTGTGTTACTTTGTTACAATCTCAAGCATTTCTTATATTTCAATCGTTATTTATTAACAAGAATATACTTTAGATTCTCAGAAGATATCCGAGATGCTTAATGTAATTTTATACTTGCTACTGAGACCTTCTTATACAGTCGGCTTTATTAATATTGAGATAAACATAATGTTTTTATATTTTAGCCTTAATATTATAATTAAATAAGGCCGTTTCTTTGGAAAAACAAACCCAGAAAAAAGATATACACACTTTTCTATCCCGACTCACATTTCAAACCTTTTTATTATGTTTTATATGTGTATGGAACGTAATTTTTTTTCCAATCCTCGAAAAATTTAGAAAATAGCCTCTGAAAGATGGCAATGAGAGTTGACGTCATAATATAAGATACACTGTAAAAATGAATAAACGTAGAGAAATCCAGAGAGCTTTGTCAGGATTGATAAGTGAAATGATCCATATCTTCTTTCATCTATCTTTACGAGGAAATAAGAACTAGTATAATGATATTTATACAAAAGAAGCGTCATTACTGTTAAAATTTAAAACACTGTTATAATAATATTATCCCAATTTATTTTTATTAACCGAAAGTGTCGTGACAGCTGTTCTCCTACCGATGTTGGCATCATCAGATGTTACAATAAACTGTATTTATTGTAACACCTATTAGATATTATGACAGTGTTTAAATTTTAACAGTAATAATGTTGAAGTATCATCGTGTTTCGGCCAAAACAATGGACTATATAAAGATACGTTTATTCAAACTACATATATTTTTGCTTAACGTTTCGCATTCGAATACACATTATAAAGGTAATTGTTTAATGTTTTCGTTAAATCTCCACATAGTTACTTTATGTTATAACTTCATTGGATAATGCTTGGATTTGTTTTTTATGAATGCCTAGATATTTTCGGACACTTGGCCACTTCTATAAATCCTTAGTAAGAAGTCGGTAAGACCATATTTCTAGTATTTTATTTCCACATAAGATCCAATATTCTCTGATGGTGGAAGGATTGCAAAAAAAAATGTACGCTTCTAAAAAGTATTTTCGACTGACTTATTCCTAGGCATGCTAAGCTACCATTCATTAGGAAGACGTAGAATATCCAGGGGGTTCACTTCCTTTAACTGATTGGTGATCGTATGCATGATTCGGATGTTATAAGTGATGTAGATCTATTTGTCCCTGACAATTATCTTCGTCAAAGATAGCACAGATGGTTTTATTTGCCACGCTGCAGAACCAACTTGCGGGTAGAGCAATCTATTTGTTTATCGGGTACCCTTGAACTTCGACACATTTTGTGATGGTGGGAGTCTCTCTAAATTGTAATATTATTTTTATTTAAATATTTTAAAGTGATTTTTTAAATTTAATTCTTATTATGTAAGCATGTAATTTCAATTCCTATTTTCCTTTTTTATATACTTTGTATATACAACACTTACATTTAAAAAAAATCAATTATATAGGCATAGAAACCCAATAAGAACTTTAAATTATTATTTAAAAATTTTAATTGAATCATAATAATTGTTATAACAAAAGCATAAACGTTCCAAAATAAATCTTTATACAATCTGTCAGATCATGTTAACAATTTTATAATATTTTAAATGTGTATCTTTATAATATGTATCACTGATGAAGGACTGGTTGTCCGAAACATGTCTATGTAATTTAAAAATTTAAATGTAAGTTCGTTAATTTATTCGGGTGGTCTAGTGGATAGAACCCTTGGCTCCTGATCCAGGGGGCATGGGTTCAAGCCTGGACACGACCAGATTCTTTCTTCATAATAATGAGCTATTTTCTGCTCACATTGAAGATTGTAAAATAAATTCTAATATCATTGATATAAATCCTTGATGTTAATCTTTTTTTTTAAATAAATAAATAAAAAAAAATATATATACAAAGTCTATAATAAAGAAAAAACAAACAAAGCATCTATAACACAAAGTATGGCGAATATAGAAGAAATGTAATTTCAAAATCATAAAATACATTTTTGTAATTCTGATATTGAGAATAAAATATAGTCTAAGTTAAAATTTAGTCTAAGTTAAGTTCAAGTAAGGCAAAGCTCCAAGAAGAAAGCACAGCTTCGTGTATCGTCATCTGGATCCATTCCGTAAGTAGTGCCGAGTCATTAGCAGATTTCTCTGAGGGAGGTGAGAAGGGTGTGAAGCTGCGGGAATCGAGACGTTATCTGCAGGCGAGATTCTCGGAGGAAGTGTATTAAACACTGGAGTGGTCGAGGGGTGCCATAAACCCACAAGTTTGGATCTTGATATTTTCCAAGTCGCTCGATAGTGCATTCATTAAAGAGACCCGTAATCTTATTTACGCTAAGAAAAACAATGCAACAATGCGAAATAAATGAAAGCTATTTTTTTTTTTTGAAAAAAGACTAATATCAAAGATTTACATCAATGATATTAGAATTTATTTTACAATCTTCAATTTGAGCAGAAAATAGCTCATTATTATGAAAAAGGAATCTGGTCGTATCCAGGCTCAAACCCATGTCCCCTGGATCAGGAGCCAAGCGTTCTATTCCCTAGACCACCACCCGATCATTTGAATACGATTGAAAATACAATGTAGATTTTTTTTTAAATGCCTTTTTTAATAATAAATTTCTATGTCGGGGTTAAATGCATAACCCAGATAAACATATTTCATGAAGAAATATATGACACGAATAAACACAAAAACGCTGACCCAAGACCTAATTATCAAATTTGATGATTCGCGGGCCCTGAATTCTTCAAGTTGGTCACTAGGTCAGGTCATCGGATCAGGTCATCAGATGATGAAACCAAAGCATATAAAAGCAGTACTTCCGAGCACCCAATAGGATCAGTTACTCTTACGACTTCTAACAGACGCGAGATATCGGACTCCCTCCGACGCCGAGCTACGAAGCTAAGGCAGTCCACTCTAGACGTCAGTCAACTCTAAACGTCAGCCAGTATCGCGATCTCGAAGAGACACGAGTCCCCACTACGCAGTCTACGTACGAGAAACCTCCGACGACTCCTCGCTCCAGCCACTCGACGATACCGCCCAGCGAGCCCTCATCCTCTACGAATCACCACCGGACTCCGCCCCGCTGCCATCGACATCCAGCCACGCTCCATCACGAGTATATCATACAGTTACGTGTAATTACTTGTGATCCGCAATAAACGCTGAAACCTCCGCCGTCTTTCAACTCTCACCACAAATCCCCACAGTGTGTTTGCTATTCAAGTCTCTTTTAAACTGTTATTAATACTATTATAAATATTTTCAGATTAATGTTTTTACAAGATTTCTCTCTTACAAAAATACATATCTTTAAATATTCTAACTAACTAACTAACTAATTAACTAACGAACTAACTGACCATCACGCCATTTCCACGGAGGGGTAGGCAGAGAAGATGGATCGCCACAATGCTCTGTCCTAGCATACCTCTCGGGATTTCCTCTACATTCATACATCGTACCATGCACGTACGTCGATTATTCCGACTTCGAATGTGGCCGTCTTTTAGTAATTGATTAATTTGGTCGGCTTCTTTTTCCACTCACGCTGCTTGTATGCAACTTTTTAACCATTCTACTCTCATCCATTCGTTCCATACGTCCAAACTATCTCAGGGATCCTTTTTTAATTTTATCCATGATGCAGTCATCTGCCTTACATTTCTTTATAATTTCATCGTTCGGTATTCTATCATACAACGTTTCCCCGCGCATTCTTCTTAGTGATCTAATTTCTATCCTTGTTTTGCCAGCTCCAAGCTTCACTTCCATACATCAGGGTTGGCACTAGAACTCCATTGTGAACTGCCATCTTTGGTTCTGTGGATATATTTATATTTGCAGTAATGACTTTAATAATATAGCATAAAATAATGACATAAATTTACTTTCCAAAACATTATTAATAAATAACTTATGAACCATTACTAGATACTGGTAACAAACGATATTATTTCATGAATGCGTATAGGCGACTTCGCAGGAAGTTAATATTGTATATTACTTGAACCTGGGTAGGGGCCTTCTGCGATCGACATTTCAGATAATATCGTTGAAATCGCTTAGTAAATTGATTGCTTAATAGACATTACACTTAAACAATGATTCATGGATATATCGTACTATCGCACTAGTGGAAGAATAACCAAAAAATATGGCGAATAGTTATTTTAGGTAATGTCTGTAAGATAGGGTTAAAATAGTTTCCAACTGAGATTGCAATCGCTTCTTTAACTCGGTGGATAATTAGAGAATTCTGTCGGATTTGCAACAGAATATCTCCTTTCGTACGGCGTAAGTACTGATGTAAAGTGTATTGGCCTATTTTTGTTCTTCCGTGTTTAATCACAGGGATTGGTTTGCAGCAAAATCAATTAACATATTTGCTGGTTCTTGGGATGCCTTTCTCATGTCGTGTTCCCGTGGTTTTCCAGAGTTTCGTATACCAGTTCCTGATAGTTACCTAATACAGCGCTGATATCAATTGTTCTTTGCTCTGTCACGCAGAACCAACCTGCCTTTGGCGATGTCAGTAGGAAGAGCAATTCGGACTTCTAATCGTCTCGGATTTGGAGGCGGTGTTCATAAAAAAATATTTTACGAAATCTGGACTGACTTCTGGGATTTGGGATATTTGGGATCCTTCTGATATATATATTTTTTAGTTTCATATCGTTACTTTATTTTTGTTACACTGTTTATTATATACGAATGAGACATAATATATAGACATAAATAAATTAATAAAAACAGGTTTTTATACCCAATTACTGTAAACATGTTTAAGCTAGTGATTCACGTGATATGTGATCGATAGCTAGTATATCGTCAGTAACGTGAATTCTCACACAGCAAAGACAGGGTGAGAATTTGGTTTTTTCACATTGTCACCGCTAGGAATCAAACCCGGCGCCTTCTTTATTACAATATTACTTTGTTTCCAACGAACCTCACTAATTCTACTTAATCCAGTATCCCCGTACGTTTATTGTGATGGTTTGCATTAATGTTCACTTATTTTTAATTTGACATCCGAGTACTTACCTATTCGCGATTTCTTCGACTCCGATCTCCGACTTCTATTTGATCGTGCCACGTTTTTATCGGTCTTTCTCTGTTTCTAATTCCGTTTCCGTCGTTTACATAAATTGTGTACCATTATTTTTTCATTCATTTTTTCCATGTGTAAAAACCATCTTAAAGATCATTTCATTTTTTCGATCTTGACACTTCCATTCGCACTGTATTCATTTCTTATGTATTTGCATTTAACACTCTATCATTTACAGATTGATTGATTGATATCATTTACAGATCCATTGCACTATTATATTATACTTTAATCCTTCTTTTGCCAGTTCCGTGTTTCACTTCCATACGTTATTATTATTATTATTATTATTTTGTTGAATTGATCTTAACATCATGACAGCAAGATTCAAATCCATGTAATGGGTATAGTATAGCTATCATAGTGATTCTCGTGACATGTGATATTTAGCTAATCTATCGCCATTTTATTGTCACGTGAATTCTACACCAGGCCAAATACTGCCCTCGCCGTGAATCGAACACGGAACCTTCAGGGTGGCAGTCAACGCTCTTACCACTCGGCCACGAAAGTCGTCAATTGTCTGTATAAGAATAGTATTGTGTATTGCCGTCGTAGTTTTTTAAAATAGGCTTTGTTTTATAATTGAATATTATTTTAAACATGTTTCTGTAATTTGAACAATCAATAATTAAGTTCAATCAGATTATTATAGTGAAATGAAATACATAGTTGGCAAGTAAAGGACACAACGTCGTTAGCTGTAACTAGTTTTAAACGGCAAATCCGCGCACAAACGTTCGGCTTAAAAGGAACCAGACCCTCGTGTGGACCGTGCCGTTAATTTAATCTGCGGAGAGACTGAAATGGACTCAGACTGAAGCGAATGCCCCTCGCGGAATAAATCCAAATAGAAGCGGAATGATAAACAGGTACAGACGAGATCATAGATTATGCACATACGTAGCTCTACAGACATTTGTTTTACACACGAAAGTCATTTTGTATGAAGGCAATACCTTTCTTTTCGGTGGCTCCTGCACAGAATTGTTAGCCAAGTGTTTCTTTATTATAATATGCCCTTCACAATATAATCTCGTTCTAGGGGTAAGATTGCATACTCGGGGGAATAAAATGTAATAAAAATATCAAAAATACTGACAAAATGATTTTTTTTACACATGTACAAAAGCACGACCATGATCTATTCTATTGTAATATTTCGCATTATAGCATGTTATAATTTGATTTATTTACCAATTCCGATTTAAAAAAACCCTACGTTTAAATTTATACATCTTTATATATCTATTTTGAAACATTGTATTTTCAAAACACGTTTTTGCAATTTTCCCAAACATATTTTGGGCTACATAAACCCGTACTTAATTTGTAAATTTATTAAAGTGAAAATACAATATTAAAAAAAACTTAACTGTGAATCCACATCACAAATTTATGACGGATAGAGAAGAAATTCTGAGTACCTGAATATTTTTTTGCAAAAAATTATGTACGTATTAAATAATAAACACGAATGAAGAAAGCTGAGTTCTAAAAGTTTCATGGGAATGATGTATACGAGTATATTTGCTAATTTTCTAGCATGGCGAAACATGCCAATCCTATAAAAAGTAATAAATATATATAGTAATAATATAAAATAAATGTCAACTTAATAAAATGCACCAATAAAAAGTTGTTGTTAATAAGAACCCATACATCCAGATTGTGGTCTAGAAAACATAACGCATAGCTCCTGATTCAAGGGATTTTTGTTAAATTTTCTATCGACCAGGTTCCTTCTTCATAACAAGAACTATTATTAATTTTCATATTGCATATTGCTTGATCTCAACTAAACCTAAAGAATGGAAGAGACCCCTGGCAACATGATGAGCTAATATTGAGACGGAGATCAGAACCTGGCACTTTAGTACAATAAACCGGGATCCTATTGCAGGGATAATAATAAGAAGACATATCCGCATCTTTGAGGGGGTGTCGGACTCCTCGCCGGGAGAGAGGGCTCTTTCCACTTGGATTAATTTTCTTTTTAAATTATACACAATTAAAATAGGCATACTGTGTTCCTGTCCCTAGTTTCCATTACTGTTTGCTCTATTTACTTAAGATTTCTTTATTTCTTTCATCATTCCAAGTTTTCTCTCCCATCCCACACTCTGTCACAATTTTATAATAGGCCATAAAATCATGAACCATATTTTGCTTTGTTTTGTTAGATTGGGACATATGTAGAAGTGAATTGAAATTAAACTGGATTAAATGTGGCCTAGATACCCTTTTAGCCTTTTGTTTTTTTTTCTGGAATGGTGCATTCTCCAGCTAATGTAAGTCCTGCGTAGATGGGGGGCGGACCTAAGGATTGTTTGAGCGAAGCTGACGAAGGGACGTCGCTGCGTCCTATAACAGCTTCGGGTAAGCGCGGGTAACCTTCTATGTCTTTATTTAACTGAAGGTTTTTTCATTTGTATGTGTATTAACAATCACTGAATGTTTCCCTACAATTAATAAAAATGAGAAGACATAAGATATTGTATATTAATTTTAATATCATTGATTTAAGCCCTTTATGTTAATCCAGAAACAAATATACACATATATAAGTAAATATATTTTATGCAGTATACAAATGTGAAATATTTTATGAAGCCCTTAGAATAAAACATAATAATGATAAAATAAATCATTGCATGTTTATACAACTTACACTATCGTTTGAAGTACTTTGGTGTGAAATATTTAGAAATAAATGATACGCTTAAATGTAATGTTTTTTAAGAACTTCTCAAATTGTACATACATAGATTTATAAAATACCTATTTTTTTTAGATTTAGATTTTTCAATGTGTTTGCGCGACCACTTAGGTCAGTTATGCAAATACCATACAAATACATTCGGATTTTAAAATGAATAGCTGAGTCTCGGTATTTACAAAGCAGACCGCTACAGGGTGACTCAAATCAGCCTTCCATGTTAGGCCCTACACGGTTCCATAGCCGTCGATTTCCATCGGGGATTTTTGAGGTTCGTAGAGCGGCGTAGACCGCAATGTCGGTGAAAGGGACCGCCAGGTCCGCAATAAGAAGTTAATTCAAATAATAAAAAAAACGTGATTCGCCACCATCTAGGTAGATTCACGACCATAGTTGGTAGATTGATATCATTTGTTGGCTACGCTAGTTAAAATGATTTTTTTAATGATGGTAATATCAGATCGGCTCGTTCGCTTATCGAAAGTTTTTTTTTTTTGATAATCAAATGATTTTACTGAAATCTCTTGATGGAAGTTCATTTTAAATAATAATTAAATAAAACGATGTTATTTTTAACTACTTCCACTTTTGTCTTTATTTAGACAGCGACCGGTTTCGCCAGGCTCGCTGGCATCGACAGACTGGTAACACTATTGTAAACTTAGTCCTTTATATACATACAGATCAGGGGTGGTAAACATGATTCTATACAAAAATAATCTTCAAATATTTATGTAAAATGAATTTAACTATTGGTATTACAGGTATTCTTGGAGGTTCGTATTTAATACAATGGGTTTTAATTTTTATTATCTCTTACATATTCATATATAATGTTTGAAAAAATGGTAATTTTGTTTAAATTATTACTGTTGTTTAAATATTGAATATGTAAATATAAAAATTAAAACCCATTGTATTCCGAACCTCCAAGAAAAATAAATTTTACATAAATATTTGAAGATTATTTTTGTATAGAATCATGTTTACCACCCCTGATCTGTATGTATATAAAGGACTAAGTTTACAATAGTGTTACCAGTCTGTCGATGCCAGCGAGCCTGGCGAAACCGGTCGCTGACTAAATAAAGACAAAAGTGGAAGTAGTTAAAAAACATCGTTTTATTTATATATTTTTTTTTTTATTGTTTCCTCGTATTTAACTTGAATCACACAAGATAATTTTAAACAATTTTAGAAAAAATTGATCAATGTGTAATTCATTTTAAAGCTCCACCGATCTCCTCGGAATATAAGAGTTGTGCGAGATTTTTTAAATGCGGACCTGTCCTCAGCAATTAGTTTTTCATCTGTGTTCTGCTGGCTTTGGGCGGGAAGCGAACGTCAAAGTTTGTATTTGGAACGTGTTCTGCCGGCGGTTTGGGCCGGGCTAATGCAGTCAAAAGAGCCCCAATAATTTCCACTGAACCATGACTTCCCGATACCAACAGGCAAAACATCAATATCTATTACAACATATTATAGTTTCCGGAGCACATAATTCACTTGCCATAACACTTCACATTCGGGGATAATTATGGGGACTTCTGATATGTATGATTTTTTAGTTTCATGTTGTTGTGTCTTATATTTGTAACACCGTTTTGTGTCCAAATGAGTCGCCTAAATGTTTTTCGTTTGTTATGTCTCATTTGTGTATTATGTTTAAATAAATAAATAAATGAATTTAAAATATAAAAGAAATCAC
Organism: Lepidostoma basale; assembly: GCA_022606425.2. NCBI lineage: Eukaryota > Metazoa > Arthropoda > Insecta > Trichoptera > Lepidostomatidae > Lepidostoma > Lepidostoma basale. The sequence continues at coordinate 44,770 of JAHDVF020000274.1, read as the reverse complement.
AGATTTTTTTAAAGTTTTAATCCTAGGGATTGGTTTACGGTAAGTGTTACATGTTTACTAGTTCTTTGGATGACACTTAGGTAATTTAAATGTGGTAGTTTTTTTAAAGACTTACATCAATGATTTAAATCAATGGTATTGAAATTAATAATATATAGGTACAATCTAAAATATAAGCCCAAAATAGCTCAATATTATGAAGAAGGAACCTGTTCTTGAAGGGTTGAACCCATGCCCCTGGATCAAGAGCCAAGCATTTTATCCCTTGGACCACCATCCTATTTTCCTTTCGATATTTTTGTATACAACAGGCTATTTGAACCCAATTACTGTGTACATTTTTAATTTTTTTTAAAAGTAAACAGGATTGTTTAGTGGTTTTACTTGGATGTAATACTAACATTAATCTACATAAGTAAAATCACTAAACAATCGTGTTTACTATTATAAATTAATAATGGAGTTTTCCAAAATTAATACCTCAACCATCAATACATTTTTTTATATATTGAGTCTCATGACATGTGATTGGTATCAAGTCTACGGAATTTTCATTGTCACGTGAATTCTACCAGACCGAATGGAATTTTTTTCCACACTATCATCGCCAGGAATCGAATCCGGGATCTTCTCTGTGGCAGACATAGCTGCTACCACTCTGCCATGACGTCTGTAGAACGAAAATGCAGAAGTTTAAAAGTTGTATTATATTGTATGGGAATGGCATGTAACGCCAAGCTAAGGCATTATCAAATATTCCTAGCAATTTGATATGTCATCCCCATAAAATAAAATAAAACTTCAAGAAATCAGACTTTTCATTCGTATGAATTATTAAATATGGAGTTGTACATACTTGTTAAAGAAACAATGTATAAATTATCTTCGAGACCATTTTATTTTTACAACATTTATATAAACTTTTGATTCTAAGATTTTTTCGGATCGTATCCTACATAACACATTAAATAATTGCACCAGAAGGTGAAATATAAATTTAATATTAAAATTATATCGGCATTCTGGATATACATTATTATTATTTAAAAAAAACGCACATGAATTATTATTAAAATATTTATCAAAATACGTTTATTTAAATTTACCCCCACCCTCGTTATCATTTACCTTTAATTAACATTTTCCTTCATCATTCCTTATCCCTTCTCGGGATTAAATATGCCTTAGTTGGTAAATTCTGCTCATTAATATTCATTACTAACAAAGTTCGTACATACTTTTATAGTTATGTAATAATAAAAATAAGTCACGAGGAATAAAACATATTTCCGTCTGCGTGAGAATAGTCGGCTGCCAAAACAATATTAGAGTTGAACCAGAATAATTGGTTTAGGTATAAAAACAAAATGATCCCACCCCGTATTTTCAAAATTAGTTAGAAGTGACATAAAAATATAATATACCTATTTTATCATTCGTGATATGAAAATAACACAGATGTCAAGTAAGATATTATCAAACGAACCAGTAGTCTTCATACGAGACCAAACTTTTAAGTTTAGAGCATTTGTATCGTTAAGTTGAACGTGTTTTTTATTATTATTTAAATTTACGTTTGCTGATGATATTTAATATAATAGGTAACATTGATATTTAAAATATAATGTAATTCCAATAATTTGTAACAAACAATACACAAATTTAAAAAAAATATCCGTTAATGATGTAAATGGAACCAGAAATAGAGGAATACCGAGGAAAACGTGGCACGATCAAATAAATCAAATAATGAATGTGAGGAGTCAGAGAAATCGACGCGCGTGCATGACACGATGTATGAATGTTGAGGAAGCGAGAGAAATATGTCAGGAAAGAAAAGTGTGGCAATCCATTATTTCTGCCTACCCCTTCGGGGAGACGGCGTGATGGTTAGTTAGTTAATAATAATAAATAAATCAAAGATTATTTAGCGACAGCAGTGTAGAAAACAAAAGGTTAATAAAATAGTTTTTTTTTCTATGTTTGCCATAATTTGTGTTGTAATTTGGTGTTGTTTATTATAATTTTTTTAACACGCGAGAAAAAAAAGATTTATATGATAGTTCAAACTAAAACTGTTAAATTATTATAATATAACTTTGTTTTTTGTATCACAATTGTATTTTATTTTAAGCGATAGCTGTTTCATCAACCTATGTTGACATCATCAGGTGTTACAATAATATTATATATCAAATGTAAAATTTTCGTGATTTTTCGAATTTCGTGTTTCGGCCAAAACAATGCACTATTTAAAGTTAAAACTTGTTACTAATTAAGATTTAACAGTGAATCAGGTTTTTAAAGGGTAAATGATCTTTATTTCCGCGAATGTTACAGGGTTGCAACTAGTTCTCTCTAGTTACTGTACAATATTGTTAACTCAAGGAAAATCATTCAATTTTGGTTTTTCTAAAACTAACTAACTAACCATCACGCCGTCTCCCCGAAAGGGTAGGCAGAAAGAATGGACTGTCACACTTTAACCGATGCGGCATTTCATCCTTCTCTTTTCGCCCCGCGGGAGACGCAGTGTGATGGGTTGCGAGCCTCATCGCCGCCTATTGGTGGCCTATCTCCCGCGCACACTTCGATCGTCCAACATCCACAAAATAAATCTTAAACAAATAATATAAAATACAATGATAAAAAATAAAATACCAAAATAAAGATAATTTAACACAAAATGTTATTTTTATTATAGATGGTGCGAATATTGTCTATTTAATTTATGTTCCACGTATCCACCGTTTTTCAAAATTAGCAGTAATTAGGCACTTAACAAACCAACACCAGCAAGAACTAAAAAATAATATTGAAGAAATTATTCAAATTGTCATTGGAACAAATGAAAATTTTATTTTTACACCTGTCAAAATTCTTTATATAAACGAAAAAACTTGTATAATTTTAACATAAAAACAATTTACTATTATAAAGTGCGGCAACAATCAAATTGACCAAAACAATTCACTTATACACGAAATATCTCCAAATTTAGGGGGGCGCCACATGAACTAAACAAAATTTTCAAAATCAGAACCAGTTTGGTTTTTCTTGTTTAGATATTTATGCCACTAGTTGTACCGTGCTTGAATATTATTACAAAAGGAATAATTTCATTTTTACAATCCTTGAAAACAATTACCGTCCCTATTTATAATTCACAAAAGGCTCACTTTTCTCTGAGGCGATGCGAAAGCAGATGAATGTACGAGTATCAGTAATTTCAATATTTGCCGCCCGCCGGGGGTCCCTACAGACATTTACTTTCAATTAACATAACCTTCTTATTAGGACGCACTTCACCCCTTTCACACTTTATTTCAGTACTTTCAATCAGTTCACATTTCGCGTCAATTAGTTTCCTTGTGATAAACGTATGATAAGATTTATACTCACAAACGTATTTAAACTGCGAGAGTTTCACCTTCTAGAAGTGTCATATTAATGTCATTTTTGTCATGGTTCGGACAAAGCGTGTATTATATATATGAACGCGGTACATTTGCACTGAACAGTGACCGTAATGGCACCGTGACGTCACTGAAGTAACCTTGAATTTCACCGACACGTTATCTCAAATGCTATTATAAAATCGTCGTTGGGAGATTTGATAAGAGTCAGTTTTACGTCTGCGCGTCTCTTATCAACTCTCCCAGCGGAGATTTTATTACAGCATTTGATAAAACGAATCTGTGAGATTCAAGGTTACATTGGTGAAGTGACGGTACCGTTATGGTCACTGTCCAGGGTAAATAGACCATAAGAAAGTATGCTTAAACGATTTGAATTGATTGCAAAGTCGAATAAGACCGAGGAAAATATGGCATGCCCAAATTAATTAATATGTGGTGGTGGTCTAGGGGATAGAACGCTTGGCTTCTGATCTAGAGGACTTGGGTTCGAGCCTGGACACGACCAGATTCCTTCTTCATAATAATGAGCTATTTTCTGCTCATATTGAAGATTGTAAAATAATGTCTAATATCATTGATTGAAATCTTTTGTGCACAATGCACAATGCACAATGGTGTTCTTCTACCGACCCTTATGTATGGAAGCGAAGCATGGAACTGGCAAAAGAAGGATAAAAGTAGAATAAATGCAGTTGAAATGAGATTTCTTAGAAGAATGTGTGGATACTCTGTGTATGATAGAGTGCCGAATGAAAATATAAGAAGTGAATGCGGTGCGAATGATGGTGTCATGAACAAAATAATAAAAGGATCATTAAGATGGTTTGGACGTATGGAAATAATGAATGAAGAAAGAATGGTAAAAAAATTATATGTTAATGATGTAAATGGAACCAGAAATAGAGGAAGACCGAGGAAAACGTGGCACGATCAAATAAATCAAATATTGAATGTCGGCCATGTGAGGAGTCAGAGAAATCGACGCGCATGCATGACACGATGTATGAATGTTGAAGAATCGAGAGAAATATGTCAGGAAAGAAAAATGTGGCATTCCATTCTTTCTGCCTACCCCTTCGGGGAGACGGCGTGATGGTTAGTTAGTTAAAAAAAAAATTAATTATAATGATAAAGAATAATTGTTTGAGAATGCTCACGCGAGGCGAAACAATTTTGTTAACAAGTATTTATATATTTTTATATATAAACAAAAAATCTCTGTAAAACCGATAAAAACAGTTGCGTATTCATTACAATTTATAATGCAGCTTTACAAAATAAAAACCACATTCATCAATAATTAAATATTTAATGTTTGGCCATGTAAGAAGTTGGAAGAATCGACGTACGTTTATTACTCGCTGTATGAATGTAGAGAAAGCTTGGAAGGTATGTCACAATATAATAGTGTATAGTTTCAATCTCTATGCTAACCTTTTGTGAGAAACGGTATGATGGACAGAGACAGAATCAGAAACACAGTAATACGTGAGACCCGCGATACCGAAGGTATTGTCAGATGGGGCAGGAAAAGAAGACGCTTCTGGCGCGATCACGCAGAACGAATGAGCAACGATAGACTCCCCCAAGCAGCCGCAAACAACGTGCCAATGGGATCTTGCCAACCTGGAAGACCTGCGAAGAGATGGCGAAACAGTTGAAGTTCTGTGTCCCAGGAGACCTTGACGCCATAAAATCAGATTCACAGATTTATAAAAAGAGGAAGAAGAAGAAAGTATGATGGATATTTGTTGTTGTTAATTTAAGTAGTATTTTTTTAAAACTTTTAAAAAATATTTGGAAATGATGAACCCGTAGTCATGTATTCAGCAAATATTTTTTCCGCCTCATGTACAAGCCCCTTTGCGTCATTAAAAATAACTGTTTTTACATATTCTGCTAAAAAAAGATTATTCACAAATCTTTGATGAGAATTCTCTTTCAATCTTGGAAGAAGAGAACAAAAGATCTAACAATTTTCCAGGCGAAAGATCAAGTTTCCCGGTCCACGGAGAGACAGGGGAATTATTGTTCCGAATGTTTTTTTACCTGTAATAATATCCGTCTAGAGAAACAGAAAGAAATTGCCGAACATTTCACTCCGGTATTCTGTAATACGGTGTGAAATAGATGGGAAATTCGATTAGTTGTTCCGCTCTTGGCCGAGATAGGTTTGCTTCTGTAGTGCTCAATATTTGACATTGACTTGTTTCTTGTGTTTAGTGAGGGTGCGTATCCCAGTAACAGACTTGACCCAGTCACCGTCTAGTATCCATTAACCAACCAGTAACACAAAATCAAATATTAACTTACATATTAAGTAGTCACGCACGAGATAGACTCGCGTGGAGAATCCTTGAGGCTCTATACACCACGGAGGTGTGACGGGACAAGAAGAAGAAGACGACCTTCATAGCAGAGTAGCTAGAGCTATGACTGGCACATCGAAGATTTCAGGTTCGATTCTCGGCGATTGCAGTGTGATTCTTACACTGGCTTTGTTCTGGTGTAGAATTCACGTGACGATAAAAGTGGTCAATCACAAAATCAATATAATGACTAAAACAAATTTGTGTTCAGTAATTTGGTTCAAACAAAATAAAATCAGGAGATTAATTAGTTTCTCGGAAAAATCGAAAAACGTGCGCCTTACGATGTATGAATGTAAAGAAAGTTCAAAAGTAATGTCATGACAGTGGTGGTCCATCCTATTTGCCTACCCCTCCGGAAAACGGCGTGACGATTTGTAAGTTCGTTACGTATACTTACAGCCTAGAAAAGCAAAATATGTCTTAGAAACTTACGATTTCCTCAGAATACAATGGAACTTTATATTACTGTTTAATTGGAAATATAATGAATAACAATTAATGTTTTTTCGAAGACTTTTGCAATGACTTATTGAATAATATTATAAAAAAAGATAGAGATTAAAATTCCTCTTTTAATATAATATAAAAAAAATATTATTATATAAAATGATATAAAACTCTATATTTAATAATTAAAACGAATGAAAACGTCAGATTTCTAGAAGTTTTATTATATTTTAAGGGAATGACATATTTTGGCCTTGTAATATTATAAATTTGGTAAAGGCTTCTTAGGCAAGAAGGGCGAAACATATCATTCCCATAAAATATAATAAAACTTCTAGAAAACTGACGTTTTCATTCTTATTAATTATTTAAGTAATGTATCAATGTTTTATTAAACTGTTTACAAATATTTTTCGGATGGTACTCATCCTTCTTCAGTATATGTTTTTCAAAAGATATTCAAATGCGAATCTACAATAATAAAGTAATGGCGAATGTAAAAAATAAGCTATGTAAAATATCGTTGCTTTTTAAAACTTTTTTTTAATACGTTTAAAATTATATTGTATTTTTTATGTATTCTATCATTGGTTTTTTAATTATTTTATTAGACATACCAAACACGTCCAGTGTAGCATGGGACGGTGAATGGGATTGTTATGGAGTATAATAAAGAATATTTGAGGTTAGAAGCGTATTTAAAATAACGTGGAAAGAGAACATTGACAATGACATAACCAGTGAATCGCACTTGCGACACAAAAAGGCTTTCGTGTTTCCAATACTCCGCCGGTACCTGCTCAGCTGTTTATGTTTTGTGTTACGTAATATAAGCGCAGTGGCGGCCACAAAATAAATCATCAAATCAAAAAAAAAATTATATAAAAAACAACCATTCCTTAAAACATTTCGTCCCATCTATTCTCACTTGAATTTATTTGAAAGCTGTCAGCTGTCGTCACTAATAATAATAATAATAATAATATGCTAACTTAAATGCGCCGTTTTTGGGATGTAATCACCTCAAAGGCGCATTAAGACGTGTTTTAAATCTAAATGTGAACGCTGCATCTGATTGATATTCGCGATCGATTAGAAAAGTATAATAGAACAAAATATGCAAGTTTTAAATTGGGTATGAAATATGAAAAAGATGCGTTTTCAGCTAAGATCTGAAATCTGTCGGATCATTTATGCATCTGAGATGTCAAGCAAGATTGTTTCAAGCTGATGGACCGGCTACCGCAAACGCTCGATCCTCGATATTTGTACTAGGGCAACGCTTTGGTTCAACTAATATACTAATAAGATAAACTATAAAAACAACTAATCATATTTAATATTTTGGCATATATTTATAATAGTTTTATATGTTTTACGAGATTTCGAACCTGTTTTTTTTTCATAGGTTTATAAATTATTTTCATGAATCCGGGACTCGATATACTTGTATTTTTATTTATTAAAATTAAGGTCTCAATCCTAAGAATAAGTGTGTAGCAAGTGTAACATATTTGTTGGTTCTTTTGGGATACAACATGGCCCTGAAATGTGGTAGATTTCCGTTACTTTCGAAATTTTTTTATACGAGAGGTTATTTAAACCCAATAATTGCATACATCTTTTTTGCTATTGATACTCATTAGATGGGATAGGTAAATAGTCTATTGCCATTTTTATTGTCACGTGCATTTTACCAGACAAAAGAGAGCGTACATTTGTTATCGCACTTTTACCATTCTGCCACGAAGGTATTTGTTATGATGAAAGACCTCGGTCATGGGCAAGAACAAATCAACATGTCAAAGATTATAAACGAAATGTTTTGGTTTACAGATCGCCAACCTGTTTTCTGTATTTTTTTGTCAGTTGGTGGCACTGCTGAGAATCCAAATCAAACGAAATTTTATTTGATTCCGCCCGAGGCTCAGGAAGTTCCACGTGGCGCTACTGTACATTATCTGTCGTCCCTCGTATCAGCGCGTATAGAAAACACATTTCTCCTTGAACGCCCAGGGTATTCGTTCATCGGCGTTTCTTTTCGACAGGAGGAGAAGAAAAACATAAAAAATAAAAGAAAAAAAGAAAAATGAAAGAGTTCATCAACGATATTCGGTCAATGGAGACAAAAAAAGACATCAAGTCAGAGTAATGAAGGTCCTGAAAGGAAAATGACATTTTTTTCAAAGCCAGTATTTTCTTTTTTTAAAACATATCCATTAGGGATGTCCTGATGTAGAGAATATACTGTTTGTTAACTGAAACATTTAAAAATAATGATGTTTAGGTAAAACATATACGTAATCGAATTGATGTGAAAGCACATCAATACGTAAACAAATTAATAAGAAGTCGGTTTGATCACCCAGATGTAAATATTCCTGTAAAATTAGCTGAAAAGTTACATCTTAACATTTTTTTAAAATTATCGCCTGGCTAGTTTTTTTCTGCTTTAATAAATTTTAATTGATCAACTTAGAGGCGTTTTAAAATTCCATTGAAATTCCATTGAAAAGCAGCTAACGTGTATTTGTTTATTAGTGCATGTGTGTTTATATGTGTATAAATATCTACGAGAAAAACAACTTATGTCGTATATAATCTATCATTAATAAATGGCAAATTTTAACAACAGTAATCGAACACAAAAACATAATTCATAACTTGAAACCACAGATAAAACTTCAATGAGAAGAATTTTTTTTTACGACAGAGATCAGATTAACTCAGAATTTCACATGGATGATATTACCAAATGGATGACATTTGGACGGCTTGACTACAGTAGGTTAGTATTGCATTTGAACGGCCGAAATGTTGAAAGGGTGGAAAATTTTAAATACCTCGGCAGCATACTAACGCGATCTCTTAACCCAGATGTAGATATAAAATGCAGAATTGAGGCAGCAAGAGCTACGTTTAATAAAATGAAATCCCTCTTCTGCAATGATAATGTAAATCTAAAACTCCACCAAATAATGATCAAATGCTATGTATGGTCTGTTTTATTGTATGGATGTGAAACGTGGAACTTAAAAGTTAACTCAATGAACAGACTGGAAGCATTTGAAATGTAGCTCCATCGCCGAATGCTGAGAGTTCCCTGGACAGACATGGTTACCAATACCGAAGTCCTGAGGCGACCTAGAGTTAACAGGGAACTGTTATCAACTATCAAGGTTCGAAAGATTTCACATCTGGGACATATACAGCATGGGGATAAGTACCACCTTCTCCAACTGATATTGGAAGGGAAAATTGAGGGACGCCGAGAGCCCGGTAGGAGACAACTGTCCTGGCTGCGAAACGCGAGGGAATGGACCGGCATCCGAAATATGGAGGAGCTATTCCGAGCGGTGCAGGACAGGGACAGGTTCGCCGAGGTTATCGCCAACGTTGGAGGGACCCGACAGGGCACTTGTAGAAGAAGTAGATTATTTCACGAGTGTGGTATTACCAGCATCACTCAATAGTGTGAGACGAATTCGGTTAACATTGTATGATACTCGTATATTACTTGTACAGTAATTGAAGAATTTTAGAGATATACCAATATTATGGATAAGGTTTAATGTACACACCAACGAATTACTTCTAGTGCAGTGCATCTTCTAGTGTTGATTCATTATATTCATAAATTCACAAATACTTAATTGTTAAAAATAATATTTTTTGTTTTTCCTCCGAGAGATGTAAATCATTAATGCGAATGATAACGTCTGTTTTATAGAAGTTAAACGATATTTCATGAGAGTGACATGTTTTTCCTTTATCAGGCATTATCAAATGCCATTTTCAATCTATCTAAGTTCACAAATTCGCGCATTCAGCCCCGAACGCGGATGTCAGGACAACCCTACGAACCATTCCCTAGCGAGGACATTATTTTAATCATTAAGATGTTCCAGTCAGATAAAAAGTGAGTACAATGTTCTTTTTCAAATTTAATGATATTTTCAGCCATTCATATTTTTCTGCCGTTGAATCAGTTGTAATGAACACAAAAAAACAGATAGTACCAAAGTTACAATGCATTTTATATTTTCAAAAGGATTTTCGAAATAAACGATACTAAATTAATACAAATGATTCTTTCTGGTTATTCTTACTAACTTACTAACAATCACGTCGTCTCTCCAAATGGGTAAGCCGAAAGAATGGTCCGCCACAGCGTTGTTTTTTCAATTTCGAGGTTAAGAAATACATCTCCTGTAATTAATAACCCATTTAATGTTATTGAGTACAGTGGTAAATTATGTAGTATATCTGAATATGGTAGAATGTCAATTGAAAATATAAGAAGTGAATGCAGCGTGCATGAAACCGTTATGCACAAATTAATGAAAGTGTCACTAGGATGGACACATTTGATTCGCCGAAAGTATGAAGCGCTGGTTCGTAGTAACTTGGAGTACTGCTCTATCATTTGGGACTCCAGAGATAAAAACAGTCATTTTGGAACCAGAAAGGATCCAGAAACGATTTTTAAGATATTTATACTTCAACTATTATCCTTTTTTGTACCCCTCACTATTTCTCTCAGGAATGTTGAATTTCAACACTCTTGAGACTCGTCGAATGATCTTTCTGGGTAAGCATTTTTTTAAACTCTTATCCGGAGGTATTTACAATCCAGGAATACTGAGAGAACTAAATATATACGTTCCCCGTATTTATAGCAGAGCAAGGGGGCATATATTATTTTATGTCCCAAATTGCCGCACAGGGGCCCTTCGAAGTTCTCCTGTATTGAAAGCGATTCGTTTTTTAAATGAGGTTGCAAAAGAGATAGACCTCTTTGGATACAATTATGGCTAATTCGTAATACCCTTACGACAAAAGCAGCAAAGAAGTAACTGGCATATTACTATTTATAAGGTTCTGTGTATATTTCCTTGGATATTTTTTTTTTCACCCTTTACATTGATTTGGCTCGCCCTGTAATGATGTAAGGAGTTTTAATAACAAAATAATAATAATAATAGTTTGAACACATGGAAAGAATAAATGAATAAAGAAATAATGGTAAATAAAGTTTACGTAAGCGATGTAAATGGAACTAGAAATAGGCGAAGACCGAGGAAAACGTGGCAATCAAATAAATCAAATATTGGTGTCGGCTACGTGAGAAGTCGGAGAAATCGACGTGGTTGCATGATGTTGAAGAATTGAGAGAAGTACTCGTATGTCAGAAAAGACTCTTCTTTGAGTGTGACGGTCCATTATTTCTGCCTTCCCCTTTGACGTGATGGATAAAAAAATAAACCATAAAATGTATGTATTCATATATTTTTGAAAGAGTCACGATTTATAATTTACATTTTTCAAAGAATGTAAAAAGTGGACTTTGAAATTTTTCTTCTCTATTTTTTATGTGCCCTGCCCTTGTAAAGTATAGAGATTATGGATGATGATAATTTGTAACTGAAATGAAAATTCGGACAACGAGGTACATACCTTTCATTTTTTAGCTTTTAAACCACGCATGTGGGAGGGATCAAATGATTGCGATGGAACATGTTTCTAAATTTTTTCATACATATCTAATATCCCGGAGTGATGTCATTTCGGGAGCTATCAGCCGTAGGTTGTGGTTTTACTACAAGACGGAATAAAGTAAACACGATCATCTGAAACATGAAATATCCCAAATAATAATAATTATTGATATGTACGAAAACATCTCATTTTTAACAATTTATGATAGAATACGGAAGAAGTAAGAAAGGAATGTAAAACGAATGAATGCTTCCTTAATAAAATAAAGAAAGGGTCACCAAGATGGTTTGAATAAACGGAAAGGATGGATGATTAAAAAGATATATACAAATAGTGTGAATGGAAAAATAAGACAAGGAAGGAAATACATGGCATGACTAAATTAATTTATTCCTAAAAGACGGCCCTGGTTAAAGATCGAATAATCGACGAGCGTGTGTGTCACGGTGAATAAATGTAGAAGAGCTGCAAGAGTCATGTCACGATAGTACAGTATGGAGGTCCATCTTCTCTGCCTACCTCTCCAAAGAAACAGCGTGACAGTAAGTTGTAAAATCCCACAAAAAATATAAGAAATTAGAAAAAAACGACATTTTTCTAGAAGTTTTTTTATAATACTCGTATATTGGACTGAACTGTTTTAACATTTTGTTTTGAATGTATACAAATACTTGTAGACAAATACTGGATTTTACCCATTACGGGTCAATCATTAAGAATTAATTGTATCTCAATAGAGACGAAAATTAAAATTATTAAGAAACAGAATAGGGTGGTCGAGGCGTTTACAGGACTTATGACCTGTCATTGGTTGGGTTAAGCGATCGCTTTATGTAATACAACATTCCCCGTTCCGCACTTCTTACGACAAGAAAGGACGAATGGGGATTGTTGAATTACATAAAGCGATCGCTTAACCCAACCAATGACAGGTCATAAGTCCTGTGAACGCCTCGACCACCATATTCTGTTTTCAAATAATTTACATCTTCGTCTCTATTGCGATAAAATTAATTCTGAAATGTTTTACATTGATTCATTGTTCACAACATTGTTTAACTCTAAAAAATTTATGGAAAGATAAGGGATGAAATATTTAAAAAATAATCGATCTTGTGTAAGTTATAAAAAACTTTATTCATCCTCCGAGCTGTATTTCAGCAGAATTTTCATACAAATCCCTCTCCAGCGACCATCAGATCTCCTGAAAACGACTTTTCAGGAGATCTGAGGCAAACACAAGATCCTTCCTTAAAGTCTGAATAACAAACGTTAACTCCGGGGAGGGGGCAGTCCTAACGATGTCGTTAGATCATTCAGCGCGGTGCGCAGCATTTCACATACGTGTCATCCTTTTCAATGATGCTATCAATATTTATCTAGGATTTTTAATGTCCTTTGGCATTTCACTACAAAACTTCAGGGAGTAAATTTGTATCCACTTTGAGAATTCAAAATAACAATTAGAAGGGTGGTATTTAATTAAAAAATTATAAACATATGTTTAAATTAACCACCACGCCGACTTACCGAAAGGGTTGGCTGAAAGAATGAACCGCCACACTGTTCTTACTGACTTAATACGCTTGTTTCCTCAAAATTCATACATCGTGCCATGCACGCACGTCGATTTCTCCAACTTCCCGCGTGTCTGACATTAAATATTTGATTTATTTAATCTATATATTGATTTTACTGAAATCTCTTGATGGAAGTTCATTTTAAATAATAATTAAATAAAACGATGTTTTTTAACTACTTCCACTTTTGTCTTTATTTAGACAGCGACCGGTTTCGCCAGGCTCGCTGGCATCGACAGGAGGCTCGCTGGCATCGACAGACCAGTCTGTCGATGCCAGCGAGCCTGGCGAAACCGGTCGCTGCCTAAATAAAGACAAAAGTGGAAGTAGTTAAAAAACATCGTTTTATTTAATTATTATTTAATTCATTTTGTTTGCTTTTGTCAGCCAGACTAAGTTTCGAATGGAACGATACCGGTTGGTTCAATAAAACAAAATAAAGTGGTGTAAAAACAAAGTATACAATTGTAATAAATTATTTTAAAGATATTTTTTATTCCTGGGCATTATCAAAACTATAATTTTATGATATATACTGAAATGATAGATTTATAATATTATTGTTATTTGACGGAACATAAAAAATCTTACTAAGGGGAGCGAACATTTCACAACTTAAAAAAAAGGTAATATTTCCCCCCCCTCATATTTCAAAAGCTTTGTGAGAATATTGTGAAAAAAAATGAGAGGATATTTGGAAAGAGGAAAATTTTCAATAATTAATATTCATAGAGATATTGCAATTGGTCATACCGTATACGTAACAATTACAAGGAAATCGAAAGAAGAATCACAATTGGTAACAAAACATTCTTCTCTCTACTACCAGCGCTCAAATCAAGAAACGTACACTGGAAAACCAAAATCACCCTGTATAAAACAATCATCCGAACAGTAGTGACCTATGGGTGTGAGGCGTGGACAATGACAGCGAAATCTGCAGAGCGACTGGATACTTTTGAGAGAAGGGTGCTGCGCAGAATTCTGGGGCCTGTGAATGACGGTGAAGGCTGGAGAGTGCGGCATAATGACGAGCTGTACAATATTTACAAAGCTCCCAGTCTCTCCACACAGGTCAGACTGAATAGACTGAGATGGGCCGGTCACGTGCAGAGGATGCCGTCATCGCGAACCCCAAAAAGATTGCTGGAGTGGCACCCAGGTGGTAGAAGACCAATTGGACGACCAAGGCTGCGATGGGAGGATGAAGTTGGGAGAGATGGAACAAGATTGTTAAGAGTGTCAGATTGGAGGGTCGAAGCGGAGGACAGAAGGAGTTGGAGGCGAAGAATACTGGAGGCTAAGGCTCGATATGGGCTGTAGGGCCATCGAAGAAGAAGAAGAAGTATACTAGCAGGTCAGGTATCTAGTCGGAGTGCTTGGGGTGAAACAACCTTTCTTTCGCAATACCTTTTAATAATATGTTTTCCCTGTTAGTTTTGTTAGGGCATTGACTACATTTAAAGCGAAAGTACCGTTACATTGTTTTTTTCTTTATGTAAACAACAGGTCGTTTGAACCCAATTACTGTATAGAATTTATTTTTTAGCTATTATATATTGATTGTCGTGACATGTGATAGGTAGCCTATCTATCGCCATTTTATTGTCACGTGAATTCTACACCAGACCAAAAACAATCTGATAATCACACTGCCATCGCCGGGAATTGAACCCGGGATCTTGGGTATGGAAGTCAGAGCTCTTACCACTCTGCCACGAAGGTCGTATTGGTAGGACATTGCGTGTAACTGTATGTAAACGAAATGCAAGTTGTCAAAATCAGTTCTTCTGTAAAATAACTAATGTCGTGGATATTGAATTGTAGCAAAATTAATCACTGATTTTTAATTCAGCAATAGTTTATTTTGTTCTTAGAACGACGCAACATCATCTGTTATAATATGTACATTACAAAAAATACCGATTTAAAAAATCATCATTTTACGTTACCGTGGCTAAGTGGAAACAGAACAAACTAAAATTATTTTCTCCTCAAATATTTTTGTTCGATATTAATTTGCATACATCCCGGTAAAGTTTAAAGTTCATTATATCTCGTTCGGATTCTAAATGTAATATTTGAACAAACCATTATTTTTTTTTTTTTTGGAAAAGAAAATATTAAAATAACACAAAAATTATTCTTTGAAATTTTTGGATATGTCTTCTATAATTATTATCACACATAGGTATATATTTAGACGGGTATGTGTGATAAAATATTTTTGCATAAATATGTATATAATAGCAAATTTTTATAAATAAATAGGTGTCTTATAACTTCAAAAATTATTTAAACACACGATTTGCCAAATAAAACTAGACTTGGCCTTGGATCTTCTGGCTTGCAGAAGTTCAGCTCGAATGGCTATTCCTCGTACGTCTGTAGGAAACATTGTTAGAAATGTGATTTGGTAGATGTTTCATGCGGGGGCTAAATGTGTGGCCCGGAGTGCTCCTCCGAAAGAAGGCGAGGGGGGATTTAGAGTTTATGCTAAAGTTATTATTCTCGGACAGGGAATGGAAGACTAGTTAGGGTTAGCGTTGTAGAGTATGATAGGGTCAGTCTTATTATTTAAATAAGTATGCTCCCGAGGGGAAAAGAAGAGGAGCAGAGCCTGGATGGAGTTGTGGTAGGAGGTAGCATCCTGCGTGAGACCATTTTGTTTGGTGGAGTACGTGGTGGGCTATCAGGGAGGATTTTTTTATCCGCATTTGTTGCGGGAGAATTATTATAGGACTGAATGTTGGTTGATTACTTGATGGTAAAGGGTCGTTAATGATGGGGAAGATGGTAATAATTAAGGTTGTGTTTGGGAATGAAAGATTATTATTGTTGTTAGTACGTACATATGGTATACGCTGTGTCTTTACTCTTTGCACTCGCGATTGGATATTTACATAACACACCAATTTTTGCGATTAAACTATACTTTATTAAAGAAAAAAACAATGTCTTAAAATTTACAGAAAGATTATGTTTAATTGTACCAGTAATATTAACTTTATTTTAAAACATAGAACTCGAACTGTGATATACTCGTAGAAGTAAGTTATAATTTTAACGGAAAGAATTTTTTATTTTTTCTTCCACAAGATTTTTTTTTAAATTATAATACACAATTCTAGCTGGAATTAAAACACAGTAGTGGAGTAGAATTTTTTTCATTTTATTTGAATAATACATTAACTTGAAGCGAGCTTATCTACAGACAATTTGTATTTACCGACTAGATACTAATCTGGTATCTTTGAAGTTCAGTTTTCTCTTTTCATAATTATAAATTTAAAATTAAGTATGTATGAATATAAACTGTAACAAAGCTAAAAAGTTGTTTAATTAAATATGTGTATTCATCTCTTGATAGTAAATAAGAGAGTTTCAATTAGATTCCACAACAAATTTATAATATGTATAATAAATGAATAAGTCTAAAAATGCGCGTAGTTGGAAAACAAGGAGAAAACATATTTTTTCTTTAGGTGGTTTGGTCATTTTTTTCATTTCCTTGATTAGAAGATGGCAGCGAGCTGCCGAAAACGTTCTAAACCAAAACCCAAGAGGAAATTAACTTAATATAGGTACTTCTACCAAGGTATTTAAATTAATAACATTTAAACTGTAACAATGTTTACGATTTTTAATGTCCTTTTGCCCCAATAAGACAAATCAAACATACATGTATATCAGCACCACAATGTTTATATTTATAAAAAAACTGCCATTATGAATTATTTCCGAGAAACTTATCTAACTAATTAACTAACCATCACGCCGTCTCTCGGAAGGAGTAGGCAGAAAAAATGGACTGCCACACTTTTCTTTCTTGGCATAATTCTCTCGATTCCTAAACATTCATACATCGTGTCATACATCGTGTGGCCGACATTCAATATTTGATTCATTTGATCGTGCCACGTTTTTCTCGATTTTTCTCTATTTCTAGTTCCATCCATCATTACATATGTATTCTTTCTTACTTCATTAATTCTTTCCACGTGTCAAAGACATTACAAACAGCATAAATGTTCAAGGCATCTATTGAGTACAGGTAAAATATTATATACATTCAACATAATACCAGGAACGCATTAGAGGTGGTTCGACATTAGGAAGACAAGATGCTTTCTCAAGTCGAGAGTATTTGTCCCCTGAACGTACTTTCACTAATATGAAAGACGTCGATCTCCGAGGAGAGCGCGTTCAGCAGACTAATTGCTCTTCTCACCGGTATCACCAGAGGCAGATTGGTTCTGGCAGCCGGTAGGTAAACAATCTGTGCTGTCGCTGTCGGAGATATCTATCGGGGACAAAAAGACCAACATCCTCCAGCACGGCCGAGTTTTCGAAATATCCTCTGAATAATCTAAAGAAATAGGTTATTAGATGTCCATCTCTTTGAATCTGTAGAGAATTGGTTCCGAGCATTTCCAAAAGAAATGTCGTGGGATAGAGCCACGGATAACTACCATACTCCCTCATGTAGAGATACTTCAGAATTTTTTTCAAAACCCTCTCCGAACTCTCTTAATCATCATCATCATTATTTTGTTTACAATACATTCATTCGCACCGCATTCACTTCTTATATTTTCATTAGATACGCTATCATACACAGATTTTTCACACATTAGTCTAAGAGATCTCGTTCTTTATAAGCCGTCGTTGTCCACTCTTCGAAGTCTTCAACCAGTACGTCTTGCCAGTCATGACGTACGGAGCCGAGACGTGGACACTGACAAAAGGTCTAGTCTACAGATTCAAGGTCGCCCAACGCACCGTGGAAAGAGCTATGCTTGAAATAACCTTGAGACGGGTTCTGGAGTAGAGACCGCGCACAGGATTCCGCAGAATTGGACGTTCCCCTGCCCGCTGGACCGACGATCTGAAGAGGATTGCTGGATATGGATGGATGGGAGCGGCAATGGATAGGGGGCGATGGCGTGCTTTGGGAGAGGCCCACATTTAGCAGTGGATGACAGACGGCTGATGATGATGATGATGATGTTGTCCACTGATGGACATTAGCCACCCTTATACTTCTCCACAAATTTCTGTCTTATGCCTTTCGCATCCAATCACCAGCAATTTTTCGAATGTCATTAGACCATCGTGTAGGGGGTCTCCCTCTACGTATTCTGCTCGTCTAGTCTCCACTCTACCACCCTTCTGATCCATTTATCTCTCTGAGAAACTAATGATTATTAATTTGTATGAAAACGAAACAAAAGAGCCCTGTTCTTTTCTAATTCGCCAAGGAAATGTATGCCAATGAGAAACATTAAATCCGCGGGGCGAGTGGAGGGCAAGTGATGCGTAAATTATAATGGAGGCCCCTCATTAGCCTTGTTCCTTCAGACCGCATTAGCCGTTAGAGCTCCTCGGGAAGGTGTCCCTCTCTCGCCGGAAGCCTCGCACTGAATTTTAATTAAAAATTATCCATTGGATGCAAATTGGCCACGATCGATTTTTTAAAGACCATAATATCTATAATAATAAAAAACGAAACTGGAATTTTCTGGAAACCCCTTTTTCGTACTTTTGATATTTTTAACAACAATAACAAACCATCACGCCGTTTATTCGAAAGAGTAGGCAGAGATAATCAAGCGCCATACTACTCTATCCTGACACACCATTGTAGCTTCCTTCACATTCATACAGCGAGTGATACACGGACGTCGATTCTTCCGACTTCTCAAATGGCCGACCTTTAAATTTTGGTTGATTTGGTCATGCTATATTTTTTGCGGTCTTCTTCGACTCCATACTCGATTCACATTCTTATTGTATAGTTACTTAACCATTGTTTCTTCATTCATCCGTTCCATGTGACCAAACAAACGCGATGATCCTTTAAAAAAATTGTTCATAATACTTTCTTCCGCAGTACATTCCTACCTAATATCAGCATTTGAAACTCTGTCGTACATCAAAAATGTAAATCACACATAAGGCGATCTCATCTCTATGAAAGTAACTAAAGAAAATTATCAGTGCGATAAATCAAATTAAGACAATTTTAACAAGTAAAGTGGAAAAAGCGAATTATGAAAAATGATGTGCCTTTATGTCTAATGTCAGTTGTTATTATTGATAGGTTCAGTAACATTTAGTTTCTTAGTTCAATGTTTTGATGATTTCTACCTACTTGTAGTCTAATGTTGATTTCTCTGTAATGTTAAAACCGATGTAAAGTTTTAAATACCTCGTTTGAAAGCTAAAAATGTTGATGTTTTTATAATAATCTGAACAAAAAAATTGTTTGTAATTTTTATGTTTAAATCGCCTTTCTCTTGAAATTGTTAAATAAAATAATTAAAATTTATAATATTTCCATCTGGTATTTAGTAATGTGGACAGACAGTTCTAGTTTTTGTATTGATATTGATTGCCTGTTATGTTCGCTAATTTTGAAAAAATAATAGTTTGATTATGACCAACAGTTATTTCTTCTTCCTTATTGTAGATCTATGTGGTCTGTTCTCCAGAGTGTTGCTCCTCCGGTGAGGTAGATTCCCAGCTATCCTTCCATATTTTAAGAGGTCTTCTACGAGGACGAGTCCCATGAGTCCCCTTTTCGCTGTCTTTTCCATATTATTATATAATATCCTCAACCACACATATCTCTCTTATTCTGGTGTTCCTCACGCGTCTCTCAGTTTCTTGCCTGCTATTTTTGCCTGCTGCTTTTACTCGATAAATAAGTAAATAAATCTTTTATCACAAAAATGGTTCACTTTTGCATAATGCCTTACATAACATAATTCATCGGAAATAACTACAACCTTCTAGAAGAAATGTATTCAATAACCAATAACCCTGTATAATAAATCTGTGATCAAACGTTAATTTCTTTACCTAAGGGACATACATTTTATATAGGCCATGACCTGGATTCTTCTATGTATCAAAAAAAAATAGTGGCAAAAACTGGTAATCTGAATAGCTACATCAAAACTAATTCAACCACCTCTTCGTATATATTGCGTACTTGAATGCAAAATTGAAATAAAAAATGTGTAAACGAAATGAAAGCGAGCAGTCCGCAGCCACGGGCCTGTTCAGTGGTCAGCTGCTCTTATTTGAATTTCGTTGTTTTTTACAAATGGCGCCGCGGCGGAACAAATAAAACGATTACGTTTAAGCGCTTTCATTTAAAATCCCATTACTGTTCAACATTTTATTCTCTATGTGCTCAAAGTTTCGCACTTGTTACCAGATTTCGACAGCCGCGTGGCGCACATCAAAAATAAACTGGTGCACATTTGAAAAAAAGCGTCTTCGTGACCAGAATCGTAATTCGGAATTACTTGTTCCGAATATGAATTGTATCTGCATAGGAATCATTTGTCAACACACGCCCCTGATTTAAATATGAAAGTAAACAGAAACGTGCGTGGGACCTTTTATCATATCATTTCCATACAACATTTCATCCTTTATTCGTATTAAATATTTCTATCATCCTTGAATTGTGATTTACCTACGATTTACATTCGTTTTGTTCGAATCGTGATTTACCATACGAGAACCTTTGTCTATTTTATTTGTTTAACAAAAAATACACATTTACTGAAGTTTATTAAAAAATAATCGGCATTTCATAAAATAATTATAAATAAAAACATACTACACTTTTATTAAATGTTACGGCGTTAACACTTTGGAATAACATTGTTAATTTGGAAGGATAATTTGAAATCCTGTAAAATCCACATAATTTATAAAATATTTTATGTGAAATTATATTAACAACTGAGGAAGTCACCACTGTACATGTTGTGAATTTATTTTTAAATTTATGGAAATAGCAAAAAAAAAAAATTGATTACGCAATATTTTAATTCTTCTTCTAATTAATATACTTCAACGATATGTTTTTTTATTTAATAAAAACAATTAAGGCACTGTTTTTAAAAATACTTTTTCGAAAGTTTTATAGCTTCATAATTGGGAGACCGATATGAACTCACTAAAAATATTTAAAACAAAATACCTACTATTGCACCCACCTAATAAAACTATAACAACTAGTGAACTATGCAGAGTAAAATGGATAGATCTAGTTTGTAACACATTGCCAGGAGAGAGCAGGAAAACTTGGAAAAAAGCATTGTCATTGTCACAGGAAGTATTTCAGGCAAAAGAAGTAGAGGCAGATTTTGTACGCGATTGGGTGACTAAATTAAAGAGACCTCTACTGGGAAGGCCTCTACTCGGCGAAACCGACTGCGGAGGACAGAGACGATTAGAAGCCTTTTATTTGAGCTTCAGGCAGCTTCATGTATCACTATCTTCAGCATGAGGAAACGAAGAATGGATAAGATGAAAAACATCTTAATGGCTTACAAAGCTAACATTGTGACTGCCATCTTAACATTATATTGGGAATTGTAATGAAAAATTATTGATTAAAAAAATATTTCATTGAATAAATAAATTAAAAAAGGATGAAGATACATTAAAAATGAATTTGTTTAAAAAATTTGTGCCAGTACGTGATTTGAGACAAAAAAGATTTTTCGACATGACAAAAAAATAATATTTTTAATTGAAATTTCTTGGTAGAAGTTCATTTTAAAAAATAAAATAAATTTGAAAGATATACAACACTTTTTTGTTATTATATATTTAGTGGACTTCTATCTAAGATCAAAAGATGGCAGTAGGCTGCCGAAACTGGCCGACGCTAAGTGCAAATGGAAACCTACTAAAAAAATTATCAAACTTTTATTTTTTTTATTTTTTTTATTTTTTGATAAGACAAATGTCCATATACGAGTACATACTATATATGGCCTTAAAACAAATTATTCACTCTTCCCACTAACATCCCGAAAGGTAGTAATGACATTCTTATTAAGTTGAATGAGTATCTACATTAGTACGTCTTACAAAGTTAATCATTAACTTACCCCTTATATTCATACTTCCCATAACTGAACGCCGAATCTCGTTCATTACGGCAATCATATAGGTATAAGACAATATTTTTTCTCAAAGTACGTACGTATGTAATTTCAGTTCTAAAGTTTCGCGTTTCAGAGTCGTTAGGGGTTTTATATTCCAAGAGGAGATGACGCCTCACTGCGGCACGTCCTCCGGCATATAAAATAAGCATTGCACGTGCAAGTAATACGCCACGCGGCACGCATGCGCACTAGGCACGTGCTAACTGAAGCTGTGTTCTCATTTTTGCGCCACTAACTGTCAGTTCTGCCATTTGTGCCACATACAGGGAAAAAAAACTAGTTACGATGTTCCCCAGAACATAAAAAAACGATTCTTGGTGACGGATGGAGTGCGTAAGTTAAGGGTTGGTCATGTTAAGGTTAAGATGATCTCCATCATCATCATAAACATGAAAACTTGAGTAAGTCATAGCCAATGCCGCCATGAAAGTACCTACTTACTAGGCCGTAAGCACCATAAACAATATTTTCATGGTGCTTACTTTGTACATTTACAATACTTTCATGGCATGGAGATTTATGGGGCCGGATGTAGTATTAGAATCAGTGAAGTTACTATATGACTCCATGTGTGGTATTATAATAAATTTGTTTAACAAGTAACGTCATTGGAAATTACACAAAGTCAGAAAGACCGTCCACCACAATGACAAAAGAAATAGTATTTACTAGTTGCAGCTCGTGAAATAAATATAATATTCACGGAAGTAAAGATTTTCTACCTTTTAAAATTTAGGTTCCCTGTACAATCGTAATCAGTAATAATTTGTAACTTTTAATTTAAATATTTTTCCCCATACGTTCAAATTTTACAATTAATAATTCTTAATTGTTCTACTTTTGTTTTTTACGCTTCTGTCATACAACAATAATCAGAACAAAATTTAAAATAAGATTAAGAATTAGACCAAAATTCGACGGAGTATTCTTCTCTCGCTGTATTAAAAATAAATATTATCGTACTCTTTCTTGATAATATTTGGCTTTTTGCCTATTAATATTATGTTTAGGAAGACCCAGCTAACGATTCAAAATTTAATAACTTATAATAGTTAAATTTTCTGAACCAATTGAGCTATGCATTGTAAAGTCTTCTCTATATCTGTCTCTTAGGCTTATTCCTCATATGGCTCTTTCCATGGCTCTTTGGGTCACTCGTAGTTTATCGGCACTTTGTTCGAACAATGTTATAGTTTCAAGGCCATACTTGATCAAAAATTTTTATTTTTAGGTTGATCGGTATTTTCCGGTTATTAAAGATGTTATCCATTTTTCCGAAAGCTGGACAGCTTAGTCCGATTCTTCTCTTGAGATCTGCGGTTTAGTTTTCTCGAGCCAATCGAATATTGTATATTCCGGTATGTATATTCCTAGATATTCTCAATTCTGCTGCCATCCACGGATTATTTATATTATTTCCGATCAAATAAATCAAATATTGAATGTCGGCTACATGAGGAATCGGTGAAATCGACGTGTATGCATACACGATGTATGAATGTTGAAGAAATGAGACAAGCATGTCAGTAAATCATAGTATGGTGGTTCATTTTTACTGTCAACAGCTTTATGGAGGCATTTGGGTGGTGATCTAGGGGATAAAACGCTTGCCTTCTGATCCACTTGGGTTCAACCCTGGATATTAACAGATTCCTTCTTCATAATAATGAGCATTTTCTGCTCATATTGTAGATTGTAAAATTAATTCTAATTCTTCTTCTTCTGCTTTATTTAGGACTGTGTCCTGTTATTTCTCGGAGCCTGTTCCTAGGATGCAGATGTCCAACTGTTTCGCCATCTTTTAGGTGGTCTTCCTGCCGGTCGATTTCCTGTTGGTACTTTATTTACGGCTATATTTATCACTCGTTCCACATGATCTCTCCAGTAGCTTCTTCTCATTCTTCTCCATTGCACGACATCTTCTACATTGCAGATCTTTCTTATTTCAGAATTTCTTATTCTATCTCGGAGTGTCGTTCCCGCAACGAATCGGAGAGGCCTCATTTCTGTGGTTCTTAGGAGACTGTTTGTTCTGATGGTGTCAGCTCTCGTTTCTATTCCATATGCCATTATAGGACGTACGCATGTCTTGTAGATTCGAATTTTGCTCTCCTTTAGCATATTTTTATTTTTCCAAACATTTGACGCCAAGCAACCAGCCACAACGGCGGCCCTGTTTGTTAGTTCACTTACTTCTCCGTAGAGGTCACTGCTGCTTGATACATCAACACATAAGTACTTGAAATGCATCACTTGTTATACTATATTTTTTTATCTAATGCAAGCTTAGTTTAAACATGCTCTTTGTCTAATTCTAATTGCATTGATTTAATTCCTTGGTGAGTCTTTTAGAAAAAAAATGTTATTTACTTTGTAACTCATTATTATAGCATGTATCTCTAGTGTTTTCACTTATCGCTCTCATGAGTTTCTTTCTAAGAAATTTTAATTCACAACATTAATATTTTATAAAACTTAAAAAAGGCACACATTAGGTTCAATATTTAATTATTTATACGTTTAAGATATGTTAACGCTTTCTTTCAATTTTAATGTATATTTGTAGCAGTTCTATTACGCTTCATTTCTTTTTGATGTTTGTTAGGTTTTTTTGCTTGAGTAAAAATATTTCAATGTTGTTCGCTTTATAATGTTGTACATTTGAAAGTCATATTAACATCAAGTGTAAATAGAGCATTGTAAGTGATGCTTTGAGTAAGGTATGCATAATGTATGAGGCCTGTACGGGGCAAGTACGCGAGTAAATCGTCAAAAAATTGAGTTGGCATTATGCAGCGGGTTTTTAAAAAGCTTCCCCGGGCGAGGCAAATAATTATTCCGGAGCCAAACAACATAACTTGGCCTGCTGAAGATCCCGCGCTTATCTCACCGACTTTATAATTTTAATTGCGGCTTAAATTTCGCTTATAATTGTCATCCTCGCTGCAAATCGCCATTTTAGGCGGGTTTTTTGCGTGTTGGCAAGGCGGGCTTAAGAGGTTAGTCACATTAAGGCCCTATCAGATTCTGCCTAGTTTGTATTTTAATATAAATAAAAAGCATATAAATAGTGAGATTAAAAGATTTTGTATAAAATGATCGTTTCTAAAACACAAACTAACTAACTAACCATCACGCCGTATCCATGGAGGGGTAGAAAGAGAGGATAGACTGCCACACTGCTTTACCCTGACACACCTTTCTAGATTCCTTTACATTAATACATCGTAACATTCACGCTCGTCGATTTTTTTGACTTCGGATGTCGCCACCTTTTAGTATTTGATTAATTTGGCCATGTCATGCTTTCCTTGATGTTTCACGGCTTCTCTTTCCACTCACAGTGCCTGTATTAAACATTTTAACCATTCTTCTCTTGTCCATTCGTTCCACATATCTAAACCATCCAAGGATCCTTATTTTATTCACGTTACAATCATCTGCATTACATTTCTTCTTTATTTCGTCGTTCGGTATTCTGTCGTATATCGTTTTCCTCCACATTCTTCTCAGTGATCTTCAACCTTCTTTTGCCATCTCCAAGTTTCACTTCCTAATAAAATCATTTTATACTGCCATATTTAATTAACTGGATGTATATCTAAAACACAATATTATTTATTTAATATTGACAATTAAATGTACAGAAAAAATAGGAAAACACGTTTTGAATCCAAAATGAATATTTGAATATTTTTTTCTAAACACTGTATTATTAGCAATAACGAGCTGTTTTTTGTGTTGTTTATAATATACGTTTTTATTTTTAATGGACAAACTACACTTCAAGTTCAAAAATGTATTTATTCCCTTTGTCCCACAATTCTAACAAAACACTACCACTAGGCTTCTCCCCCCCCCCCCCCCTTCATTTTTCATTTAGAATATAAGTTACGATTTTGTCTCATTTTATTGTAAAAAAAAAACTTAAAATGTTTGTGAAAGGTGCAAAAAAGTGTGATGTCGATATTTCATAGATACCGCTATTGAGTTGATTTTCCAATTAGCCTCCAATTTAAACTTTTCTTTTCAATTACGCGAACCATTGCTTACCTTTTCAAGTAATTAAAATTTTAATTGAAATCAATTTTTAAAACAGCCTTTTTTGTCGAATCATAAATCTTGTTGTTTTTTAGGCCGCTCGGCAGCAGGGGGTTAATTTTATTTTATGGAGTTTGCTGTTTTGGGGCGAACCATTCGTATAAATTAAGAGGGCCTCTTTAATTACAACCTTAATGAGGCTTTACTACAAAAAGTCTCTGTTTTTCCTCCCCCGGTTATCGCCACATCGCGTATTCAGGGCTTTGATTTCCATCTTTGCTTTATTATTCTTAGTAAATACTTTTACACCATAATAAGGGTGAGATTACGAAGAAAAGAACTTTATAACATTATGTTAGATGGGAAGTTTACTCCATAAATACATTTTTATATGTGGAATGCCTATTAAAATTAAGGGCTTATCCTTACAAAGGTGCCAAGTAAGCCAAGATAAGCCAAGTTGACGACATTTATGGCTGAGTGAAGGTTCTTGGTTCGATTCCCGGCGTCGGCAGTGTGATTCTCACACAGTAAAGGCTATTAGATATGTAGGTTCTAAGTGGTTTTAAAATAAAACTAAGAAAATTAGATATACCTATGTATTGCCACAAGTATCATTTAAAAACCGTAGAAGTTTGAATTATAATTGGGATCAAAAACTAATTTTTGACATTTAAAATATTGTTTTTCTTGTATATAAGAGGTCGATTAAACCAAATGACTGTATAATTTTTTTTTAGCTATTCTTTTGATTCACATGAAACGTGATAGGTAGCTAGATATCGCCATTTTATTTGCGCATGAATTCTACGCCAGCCTTATGACAGTGGTGAGAATCACACTGCCGTCGCCGGTAATCGAATCCGGAAACTTCGGTTTGGCAGTCATAGCTGTTGTCACTCTGCCACAAAGGTCGTTGATGTTGTTGTACTCTGATTGATAATTTAGGTGTTCCTAATTTATTGCTGTACGATATGCTCGTCAAGCATATTGCTGTCATTTTCATTTTTGTATCTGGCTTATGCGTTAAAAATGTATATTTTAAGATTAAATCTACTTTCCGTATTGTTAACTACAATTCTGTGCACGCAACCTTCTTTAAACTCTAAAAAAATGAAGTGTTTGGGAGTGGGTATGTTACTACTGGAACCCTGGGGGAAAATAAACCGTTGAAAATCCCATTTACATTAACACGAAGAAATAATCTTGGAAATTTATCGTTTTATTGTGGGGTTTTATGTAAATATTTATAAAAGTTATTTTACTTTAAATGTGTGGAGGTGAAGTTCAAAACCGGCAAAAGAAGGATAAATGCTGTAAAAGTAATCACTTAGAGAATAGGTTCTATCCGTGGGGGGGGGGGGTTAGCGGGCACAGAGGCAAATAGAGGGCGTTAAGGCAGTCAAGGGGGCGACCGTGATGTTATTATTTAAGAAATGATTAATAAAAAAGCGTTATTAATAAACATTTTATTTATCTTTCTAAATATATAATGAGGGTATATGCATACTTAATTTGGTTCAGTGTTGTCTGTGACGAGTCTTTTCAAATTGTTTAGCAAAAATCACGCAATCATGCATGTTCGATAAATAGATATATAAATTATATGTAATGCGCAACAATGTTATAATATTTGTAACTGTTAATTCAAAAACTTTGTTTTATATCACAAATTGTATTTATTTTACTTTACGACAGCTGTTTCATCAACCAATGTTGACATCATCAGGTGTTACAAAAATATATATCAAATGTCAAATTTTCGTAATTTTTTAAAGATTCGAAAAATTACGAAAATTTGACATTTGATATATATTTTTGTAACACCTGATGATGTCAACATTGGTTGATGAAACAGCTGTCGTAAAGTAAAATAAATACAATTTGTGATATAAAACAAAGTTTTTGAATTAACAGTTACAAATATTATAACATTGTTATAAAATGTTAAAATATCATAGTGTTTCGGCCAAAACAATGGACTATTTATAATATTTGGTATAACTTTTATGGAGGAGGTTGGAGCGTTGGAATTCATATTACTTGTAAAGGGGGTGGTAGTTTAGAAAAGGTTGTGAACCTATGACTTAGTGGAACATGTGATGACTTAGTGGAAAGGCGATGAATGAAGGAATACGAGAAAGTTTGAACCTGTGGAACTCATGGATGAGAAAATAATGATTGAAAAGTTTAACACTAGCAGTGTAAATTGAAATATAAGTCAAGGAAGGCCGGAGAAAATGTGACTTTAAAAACATATAAATTTCTAAAAGGCGGCCATTTTCAAGTTGGAAAAATTGTGGAACTTGCAAGTCTGTCCTGTCTTCTCGAAAATATAAAATTCAATGTGTTCAATGAAAATATAAAATTCAATGTAAATTCAATGTACATATCTATTAATCTTTCTTCTTTACTCTCTTCCAGATCATCCTCTTAACTTGTCCTAGGCTAATTGTTTACTGTTACTGTTTTAAAATGTTCCTAGATTTGAGTAACTTATCTGTATTATGAATAATGTATTGGAATTAATTCCGTCAACAACAAAATAAATAAATAAATAAATAAAAGTCTAGATTTATTAAAATAAATGGAATCTAGAGAGGTGTTACAGGTGAGAATATTGTAACGGTTCTTCCTTTTGCCTATATATCCATAGAAATAGATAAAATATATATAAAAAAGAACCAAATATATTCTTTACCGGGCTATTATGATATATTGTGATACTTCGTCTACTTATTTAATATTTTTCTTCTTCTTTTTCTTTTATTAGATTTGACGACGACAGTGGGTCAGTATTGCATTTGAACGGCCGTAACGTTGAAAGGGTGGAAAAATTTAAATACCTCGGCAGCATACTAACGCAATCTTTTGACCCGGATGTAGAGATAAGATGCAGAATTTAGGCAGCAAGAGCTACGTTTAATAAAATGAAATCACTCTTCTGCAATGATAACGTAAACTTGAAGCTCCGCCAGAGAATGATCAAATGCTATGTGTGGTCTGTTTTACTGTATGGGTGTGAAACTTGGACCCTGAAAGTTAACTCAATGAACAGACTGGAAGCATTTGAAATGTGGCTCCATCGCCGAATGTTTAGAGTTCTCTGGACAGACATGGTTACCAATACCGAAGTCCTGAGGCAAGCGAGAGTTGACACGGAAAAAAAGGTTTGAAAGATCTCACATCTGGGTCATATACTGCGTGGGGAAAAGTACCACCTTCTCAAACTGATATTGGAGGGGAAAATTGAGGGACGCCGAGGGCTTGGAAGGAGACAAATGTCCTGGCTGCGAAACGTGAGGGAGTGGACCGGCATCCGAAGTGTAGAGGAGCTGTTCCGAGCGGCGCAGGACAGGGGCAGGTTCGCCGAGGTGATCGCCAACGTTGAGGGGACCCGACAGGGCACTTGAAGAAGAAGATTTGACGATCTGTGGCACAGAAATCACGTCTCCTGGGATAATAGAGACCAGCTGCCTCTCCATCTCTTAAGCTGTTTTACAGGTGGGCGGCGTCCGGAGGGCATTTCGTAAGCGGCTGTATATGCGAATCTGTCACTGTCTGTTCTAGTATCTTACGTACCTTCTACAGCGTACGTCGTGCTAGGTGGCACACATGTCTTACAAATTCTGACTTTGCTGTCAATACGCACGTGCTTGTCTTCCAGACCAGATTTTAAGATATTCTGACATGGCAGAGGCTTTATTGACTTGTTCTCATACTTCGGTATAAAGGTCATTATGGCTACAAAATTCTACTCTCAAATATCGGAAGCTCATAACTTGCTCCACCGGCATATCATCTACAGTCAGTTATTTAACATTAACATATTTAATATACTGACTGATGATGCAGTTTTTATTCGAAAATTGTCTCTAGTTGGCTTCTATTATTCGGGAAATAATCGGTCTCGAGTTCATTTCTCATTTCATTTCTCGACCAACTATTTTTATAACATCAGATTTAAGTTCCGTTATAAGGCGAAAAATCTGCAATTAATTTAACCTGCGAGTCCTAAGCGTTTCTAATAATACTCGTAAATGGTAAAAACAATCATACACAAAATAATAATAATAATAATTAAGTTGATTTGTATTGCGCCGTTTTCAAGAGTAATTTACCTCTTCTTCTTTAATAGCCGTTGTCGTCCACTGCTAGACATAGGCCTCCCCCATACTTCTCTACGTATGACATGTCATACGGGAGGTGGTTGGCATTACAACGCCACGCTTGCCAGACGGGTTGGTGAGGTGTCCTTCCACGTTGGCCTATGAATCAATATTATCCACCGAGGTTAATTACTCGATTTCTCACATTTCTCATAGTTTCCAGGGGAGACCAAAGTCAACTATCAATTTACCTCAAAGGTGCTTAAACTTAAGGCGTAAAATGTATGGAATTCCAAAATAATATTTTTTATGGATTAATACGATGTTATTTCCACTTTTTAGTATTCTTCTCTCAACATTGTTCGAATCTTTATATCCTATTTTAGTTATATTGTTCTTTTGATGATGAAATTATAAAGTCTTAGGACAAAAATAAATCCTAAAATATTTTAATTAAATATTTTGTAAACACGTTTTTGCAATGAAGCATTTTGTATGGATTTTATATTTATTATTTTACATAAATAGTAAGCAAAATTGTTTAAAAATTAAACAATAAACTGTTCTTATTTTGGCACACTGTTATCACACGTATCACAATTTATTAATTAAGTTCTACAAAATTGTCGCGACAGCTGTTTCGCTAAACTATGTTGGCATCGTTAGATATTACAATCAACTTATTACACCTGACTGCAAAATAGGTTGGTGAAACAGCTGCCGGGATAATTTCATAGAATTTAGTACATATAAATTGTGATACGCATTATAATAGTGTTTCAAATTAAAACATAAAAAAATGTTTAATTATCAAAGTGTTTCGACCAAAATAATGGATTATCCAAAATTACTAAAATTAATGGTGTCAAGTTTCGTGGCAAATGAGGATTCACCCAGTCCTTTGAATGTAGTGATAATGTATTGATTTATGAGATATATGTACTTATATAACACCGTCACGAGTCGCCCTTGATCAGTACTAATTCCAGTTAACTAGGGGCGTTAAGTTTAATTATTAATTTTCAGTGAGTGCTGAAAACACGGTAAGTAATTAAGTTCAGTGTGAAATCGAAATGGTTTTTATTTCTCCCTCTAACGTTAATGGACTACGGTATTATTAGGGGAGGTGTTCAAATCACAGGGAGGCTATATATAATGTATTTTAAAGAAAATAAAATCATAGAAGGAAAATAAGGTACAAAGCACAGCCCACAAATATAACTTTCAAACTTAAATAATCAAGGAATCAAATATCTCAATAGAGACGAAGATGCAAATTGGAAACCGAATACGGTGATCGAAGTGTTTACATGACTTATGACCTGTCATCCGTTGGGTTAAGCGCACGCTACATGTAATACGACATTCTCCATTCCACCCTTCTTACGACCACCATGTCTGACAAATTTTTGGAAGTTGTATATATGTTAATATGTAACACCAAACATCACATGTTAGTTTCAATCTACACACTAGCGCCATCTATAAATATTGGATTGTAAGCATTAAGCAGAAAATCTTTTTATTTAAGCAATGTCAAAGGCTACCGCCATTAAAGTATTGCTAGATAACACCTGGAGATGTAACTCCAATTTATATGCTAACTTGGACCAGTTTTTGTTTTTACAACATTTTGAATGTATACAAATACTTGTAGACGAATACTGGATTTTATTTACTAATTGCGGGTTATCAATTCAAGGATTAATTAACAAATTAATCCTTGAATTGATAACCTGCAATGGGTAAATAAAATCCAGTATTCGTCTACAAGTATTTGTATACATTCAAAATGTTAAATAATCAGATTTTTTAAAGTATTTAAAGCAATTTTCACTGATTTGTACACCCTTTAATGCACTTTTTACAAATATGTTTTGGACCGCAGACGCCCTGCCTCTGCGTAGAAATTTTACAAAGAAAATGAGATATAATCATAACATTATGTACTAAATATAAGGGAGTGGGGGAGAGGAGTGAAGTCTAGAGAAAAAAATGAAATGCTCTTTTTAATTCTAAAATTTCATCACTTATTTCTTTTTCGTAATTAAAAAAAAAACTTTTTTTATTTAACCTTTCTTATGCAGCAAAGATATTGTATGCATATCCTTATAGATGAGTATATTATATAAACTACGCTACAATGTAATTTATTCCTTGAACAATGACATGAAATTTAAAATCGTATCAAATTTAACAGTTTGTATCAAAAAACACATAAACGTATAAATAAATAGACTGTTTCATTTCAAAAAATTACTTGCCAATAGCTGACCTAAAGCGACAGTGCTGCTTGAACTAGTCATCAAAAATGTATATCAAATTAAGAAACAAAAAAAATCTGATTCCCTGTATTGCCATCGATAATTGTCGAAAATTATTGCTTTTTCATATGAAGCACTCACTTTACGGTTAGACATTTTAAATTTATGGATTAAAAATAAAACACTTCGTATTTAGCCAACTAGTTTCGTTTATAAACAAATTTCATCAAGGCGATATAATAACAACAACAATAACAAACCATCACGCCGTTTCCCCGCAGGGATAGGCAGAGAGAATAGACCACCACACTACTCTATCCTGACATACCTCTCTAGTTTCCTCCACATTCATACATCGAGTCATACACGCACGTCGATTCTTCCGGCTTCTGACATGACCAACCTTTAATATTTGATTAATTTGGTCATGCCATGTTTTCCTCAGTCTACCTCGACTCCTTATTCCACTTATATCGTTAATGTATACTTTTTAACCATTCTTTCTTCACCCCTGCGTTCCATATGTCCAAACCAACGCAGCGATCCTTTCATAATTTTGTTCATAATACCTTCTTTCGCTCTATATTCTTTCCTAATATCAGCATTTGAGATTCTGTCGTACATCGTTCTACCACACATACGTCTTAGGGACCTCATCTCTACCGCATTTATTCTTATCTTTTTTCTGCCAGTTGCATGCTTCGCTTCCATACATAAGGGTTAGGACCAGAACTCCATTGTGAACGACCATTTTCGCTTTCATTGATAAATTCTTGTTTCCAATAACTACTTTTAAAGCTCCATTCTGCAATATATTAACTTTTATTATATTGGCCTGATAAAGCTTGGGTCCATATAAAATAAGTTGGCATCAATTAAAATAACTTTACCGTGGTTATATAAAAAGTTTTTTATTATTTTATATCTATTAGTTAAAAACAAATATTATGTTTTGGTATAAAACTAGACAATAAACATAATGTAATTCATATCAAGTGGATATATGAATACTGTATATATTTGTAGACTTTCCATGGTAAATATAGACTTTTTAAGCAAAAGAGATTTAACAAACCAGGAACCTCTCCACTATGGGTCGAAATGTTAATCTTTTTAGATTGCAAAGTAAAAAATTGTGTCGAAACTATAAATCTTCCGTTCGGTATTCATTTGCGCGGTATTTATATCCAGAATAAAAGGAAATAATCTGTAGGTAATCCTGTAGGGTAAATTCTGAATAACCAATACGAACAAAGAGCCTTTTTTGAATAACTAACAGAAAGGAAATATGTAAATTTGGAACGTTTTGTAGAAGTATTGTTTCTTCTCTTGTTTTGCGTGTTTTGTTTCAGTATTTTCATAGTTTAAATTGGAGCCTTTTTTTGTTACGCGAATACGTTTACGAAGATGTTCTACAAAAAATCGATGAATATATAAACATCTGAAACGGTTTTCTGCCGAAAGGAGCATATAATGAGGGTGTATCCGAATATCTACGTACACTGAACGTGGCAAATGTGTGTCCGTAGCGTGGGGTGAATTTGCGTGCGTGGATTATCGCGGCTGGCGCAATCAAAAGTTAGTTTCAGGGTATCGACTTGTTTCGCCGACAGTGTTAAGTAAACTAGAGTCGTGCATTGTTGATTAGTTTCAAAACTTTATATAAATCGAATGCGTACTCGTTTCCGGAAACACGAAGAGACTTGCATATTGCACATAATGAGTTGTTTTACAAATATTCCAATCGCAGAACATAAATTGATCTCGTCTCCTTTTTGTTACTTATATTTGGATTAAAATAGTATTTCTGATGATAAAAAATCAGTTCTTATAATTCATTTTAGGAAAAAATTCATTCTGCGATTATTATATATTCATTATTTAAAGTTGTTTCAATATTGATTTGATTCAAGATTTTTTTATTATTATTATTATGCTAACTATACTAACCATTTAGTTTAGTAAGCATTATTATTATGCGATTTGTTAAATTAGTATATCAAAAAAATTCTCGACTAGGAAGTATTTTAGGTATAATTTTATGATCAATAGTTAATCAATATTTTATATATTTTTATTATTAAATGACTATAAAATAATAAAAAATTTAACAATAAATTTGGGACTTGTCTCATTATCTAGTAGTTGTCATAAAATTGTCTCTTCTTTTTTTTAATAAAAGCAAAAATATATTACATTTCTTGGTAGAATTTTATTGTTAATAATGAAAATAATACAAAAAAATAATTATATGAAATTGCTTTCTAACATTGCATACATTTATATTAATTTCAATTAACTTTGTGGTTTCGGCCGGTTTCGCTGTCCAGAATATGGCAGCGAGCTACCAAAACCGGTGAGAACTATAACATTAAGTAAAATTAAACTAAATGTATATAATAAAAGATTTTGTTGTATTTTTTAAAGTTATTTTCATTATAAAAAGATATATTTAAAAAAATAAATATATAAATAACCGTTCCTGATAATAGTAACCACGGTTTACTATACGTGTACGTGAATTATTTGTAAAGAAATATCACGAAAAATATAACAAAAATTGTGTCGTGATGTTATTATATGAAGACAATACCCAAAATAAGGTTTTTCTTGAACATTTACTTAAAAAGTATTTGTTCAATAAACCTCGTACGCGAGGAGCAAGGGAGAGACGGCCGCGAGGAGCTTCTGAGAATCGTTATGCTTTGAATAAAAAACCAATTTGATATTCAGAGATCAGGTTTGCTGGCAATTATTCCACAAGTGCTGGCAGTAGGTAAAGCCAATCACCCGAAATACACGCGTTTTTGTGCTAAAGTCAAACATTTTGATATTACATTTTTGATAATAAAGATTTTGTAACAAGAGTTAAAATTATTTTATGAACGGGTCATAGTTCTTCTCGTGTACGTTCAATGACGTTTTGACGTTATTGAGGGGAATGCTGTCAACGTTTTAACGGACCAAGAATTCTATTTTGGATTTATCATCAGATGGCAATACCACTTCATACAAGGATTAATTTTATCTCAATAGAGACGAAGATGCAAACTGGAAACTGAATATGGTGATCGAGGTGTTTACAGGACTTATGACCTGTCATTGGTTGGGTTAAGCGCACGCTTTATTATTTAGATTTAAGCACTAAGCAGAAGAGATCTTTTTATAACGCAATGTGAGATAACCCGCAATGGGTAAATAAAATCCAGTTTTCGTCTACAAGTATTTGTATACATTCAAAATATTGTAAACCACTTCATACTTTAAATTTTGATTAAGATGCCGGGTTCTATTTTTTATCACCTTTTGGGTGGCGGAAAGTTGCTAAGTACCAATAACAACATAGTAAAACATTAATAACAAATATTTGGCAATTAGAGTAAGATGAGAATCTATAAAGCGTTCGTAAGACCAAAAATAACATATGGCGTTGAGGCAAGGGAAGACGCAGTCAGGGCAAACAAGTTCCGAGGACTTTCGAGGTGAAGACACTGAGGATGCAAGGCACAAGACACGAGAGAGATGAGAGATCGCGTGAGGAACACTAGAAATAGATAGAAATGTGAGGTTGAGGATGATATAATATGGAGTAGACAACGAAGGAGGGACTGTTACGATCATGTCCAAAGAGAGGACACTACCAGACGCGTCCTCGTGGAAGACCTCCTAAAAGATGGAAGGGCAGCTCGAAATCAACCTCACAGGAGGAACAACCCTCTAGAGAACATACCACATAGGTCTACAAAAAGGAAGAAGAAGAAAGAAAAAAAACTAACTAACCATCACGCCGTCTCCCCGAAGGGGTAGGCAGAAAGAATGGACTGCCACACTTTTCTTTCCTGACAAATTCATCTAAGAGATCTCATTTCTAATGCATATATTCTACTTTCATCCTTCTTTTGCCAGTTCCATGCTTCGTTACCATACATACGGGTCGGTAGAAGAACACAATTGTGCACGGCCATTCGAGCTTTTATGGATAGGTTATTGTTTGCGATGACAATTTTAAGTGCACCATTCACTCTGTTGCCTACCCCAACCCTTCATTCAATACCCCTTTCTTTTTTTTCTAAGAAGAAGAAAAAGATTTTTAATAAAGCAATTTTAATAACTTTGGTGTTATAAGGTCTGGACTGCACTGGCTTAAAACTATTCAGGAGCTTCAAATGATAATCAGCATCGGGGGGCCTGATATGACTCCGAAATAATATGATGAAAACTATAGTAAAATCAATTATATGTACGGGTATAAAGATTTTAAGTCTAGCATGGTGGTATATTTCGTTTAAGTGTGTATAATAAGCAGATTATTTTGTTAATTAAACTTTTAAGAAAATGCCTCGTTTACACTACTATATCAGTTTTTAAATTTTACCCACCGAGTGCAATACCAGATTTTGTTATTTGAATTTAACGAAAAGGTATAGTAAACTGAAAACATACGATTACAAACAACACTAGTTTTGATAACAGCAAATAACAGTGTTGGCGACATTGTAAATTTAATTCCTAGATTACATCGGTTGATTCATGTTATTAAAGTTCACATGAAGGTTAGAGCAAACGGTTCAAATACTCTTTAAATGCAAACCTCAGAAATACTAAGATTGATAGTGAAGGCTGGGTAAAGATTGCAAAGGATAGAAAATAAAGGCATGCACGATTTCGAAGCACAGAGAGCCAATGCCGTAGAGAGAAAGTTTTGAAAACAGAAACCTTCCGGAGACGGTGGTGGCTCCATTGCCATTTATTCCTCTGTTTTATATGCCACAAAGTGTTTGAGTCCAGGATTACACTTTATAGTCACCCACATTCGTTTAAGACTGTCTTCTAATACGAGG
The DNA here is from genome assembly GCA_022606425.2 of Lepidostoma basale. Taxonomy (NCBI): domain Eukaryota; kingdom Metazoa; phylum Arthropoda; class Insecta; order Trichoptera; family Lepidostomatidae; genus Lepidostoma; species Lepidostoma basale. The sequence goes on along the minus strand of JAHDVF020000274.1, from coordinate 7,220 downwards.
GACAGCTGATGATAAAATCAAATCAGATTATTTTCTTAAAATATACAACAAACAAAATTAAGGTTTTAGGCATATATTGAGAACAGATAAAATATCATATATAAAACCAGAGGGATGTTTTGACTTTAGGAAGACTAAAATTTATGTGTCTAGTTGGGTATTTGTTTTCTAAACGTATTTTCACTAATATAAATGACGATGGGGGTGTGTTAACTTATTAAACGATTATATTTAACATAGCTTTTATCAGAATAAACTGTAGTATTTAAACAAGCTGCGCTAACTGCCAATACGGTACATAAACTAAATGCGCGCAAAGGTCCATGGAAAGACAAATGTTAGGCGTACCTATGTCTAAAAGACCAAATAAGAAATGAAGAAATAATACGCCGAACAAAAGTCATAGACATAATGGACCTTGTCGCTAAGCAAAAATAGCAGTGGGCAGGTCATGTCGCTAGACAGGGAACAGAGCGATGGGCTCCTAGAGTCCTCAAATGGAGACCATGGGATAGAAGAAGAGGAGTGGTCCGACCCCAAAAAAGATGGGCCGACGATCTCTGTCGCGGGTAGAATGTGGCAAAGAAAAGCCCAATATAGAGTGGACTGGAAGAAACTGGAGGAGGCCTATGTCCATCAGTGGAGAGATGGCTGAGGAAGAAGAAGACTTAAACAAGTTGTTAAACATAAAGTGATTGCTCAAGCCAACCAATGACAGGTCATAAGTCCTGTAAGCGCCTTGGCCACCATATTCTGTTCCCAGAAAACAATTTACATCTTCGTCTCTATTGAGATACAATTAATCCTTATAAAAAAAAAATAATCCGCAATAGTTAAAATTCAGTATTTGTCTACAAGAATTTGTATACATTCAAAATGTTGAAGAATATTTAATACTAAACGAAAGCAACCATATACACGGTGTGTCCGAAAAGTAATACCAGTGTATTAATTGTAAGATAGCTCTAGCTCCAGCTTTTCTGAGCTATACTCGTATATAGCTCAGATTATATAAAGCTGGATTCGGTGGAAGGGGAAGTCAGCTAACGAACAAGCCATCGCTTATATGATATAAAACAATAAACTCGAACGAGATACGAGATAACAGTATGATAAAAAGTATAATTATCTTAATCGCTGCACTGGAGCTTCGTCGCTTTGATCTCAAACCACAGCCCCTTGCTCCACAAGCCGCGGGGCTCCTCCAGCGGCGAACGTATACAAATGTGCTTACTGTATATATTATACTAGCTGACCCGACGAACTTCGTACCGCCTCAGAATCAATAAATGTTGTGTTAACTTATAAGCTAAATTTAATTCACCTTTTTATTGAATTACAATTAATACTTAAAATGAATTAAGTTCATGAAATGTGCAAAAGTCAAAATTAAAAATATGAATTACAATGGAATATAATTCACGTGGAAGCCTGCATTAATACCTACTTAAAATGAATTATAAATTGTTAATTAAAAACTTTGTTTTATGTATCACAATTGTGTTTTTATTTTTTCGCGACAATATATTCAACCAAAGTGGAATCTACCAGATTAATTGTGAGGATTGTGATGCCGTGTATATTGGAAAGACGGGTCGATCATTTTGAAGAGGTTATATGAACACAACATTTAATACAAAAACAGAATCATTGTGTGAATTTTGACCATCATTTCAATTCCAAAAACACATTTTTTTTGCATATAACAAACAATTTAAAAAAAAATTGATAAATTAGAAAATTTAGAAATTTTTAAAGCAAAGGCACGTGAATTGAATGTTATAAATAACCAAATTCCAGCTTATTCCCCCTTAGTATATATGTAGTACATTAAAAACTTTTCCTTTATACAATCTACCAAAAAAATATTAATACTACCTTCCATTTTTGTCCCTTTCTTACTAATATAATCTGCTTCCTTATAATGTTTATCGTCTTTAATATATTAGGATTTATCGTTTTTGACTCTATATTATGTATGATTGTTCCTTCTAATAATTGTTTGAATTATTATTATGATTATTATCATTCTTATTATTTTATTATTATAAATAAATGAATTTCATACAACAACACAACAACAACAACAAACCATCACGCCGTTCCTCCGCAGGGGTAGGCAGAGAGAATGGACCGCCACACGACTCTATCCTGGAACACCTCTCTAGCTTCCTCCACATTCATACATCGAGTCATACACGCACGTCGATTCTTCCGGCTTCTGACATGACCAACCTTTAATATTTGATTAATTTGGACATGCCATGTTTTTCTCGGTCTACCTCGACTCCTTACTCCATTTACATCGTTAACGTATACTTTTTTAACCATTCTTTCTTCACCCATGCGCTCCACATGTCCGAACCAACACAACGAACCATTCATAATTTTGTTCATAATACCTTCTTTCGCTCTACATTCCTTCCTAATATCAGCATTTGAGATTCTGTCATACATCGTTCTACCACACATACGTCTTAGGGACCTCATCTCTACCGCATTTATTCTGCTCTCATCTTTCTCCTGTCAGTTCCATGCTTCGCTTCCATACATAGGAGTTGGGACCAGAACTCCATTGTGAACGGCCATTTTCGCTTTCATTGATAAATTCTTGTTTCCAATAACTACTTTTAAAGCTCCATTCACTTTGTTACCCGCACCAACCCTTTTTTCAACATCACTGTCCGTTCGGCCATCCGCTGTGAACATGCTACCTAAATACACAAATTCCCTCACCTGTTCCAAGTTCTCTTCATTTACACTTATATTACAAACTGTCATTTGCTCTTTCCTTTCAAAAACTAACACCTTTGACTTTCCGACATTCATCAAAACACGTTAAAACAATTAAATAGCAGACAACATAATTTTGAATAAGTGTGATCCATCAATGAACTCCGTTTTCATCATTAGCATCATCATATTCATCATCTGAAGAGTTTGATGATTCAGTGTCCGTATCAATTGAAAAAAGAAATTCCTCGTCTTCATCTAGCCAAATATTTCGTTTATTAAGTACTCGCGGCTGAATTTCCTATGGTAACAATTCTCTGGACCGAATGTACACAGATACACCTATAAAATCAATACAAAATATACAATACGTATTTTTATTATTATTCACTAATCATAAATCGGTTTTTAATCTCTACGGAACACTCATCTGTCATATTTTTCGAATGGTAGGTATTAATGGCGCAAATATTCTCTGCTCTCCTTCACAAAAGGGGTTTAACTTTTAGAATAGTCTCTCTTATACTGATTTTTATAACTTTGGGCATTGTTAATCTAAAATTAATAAAGAAAACCAAAAATCCCGGTGACGATTAAAAAATAACCTCAAATCTTTCACATTGAGTATTGACATCTGGCATCAACAATACACCACCTACGGGCGTTTTTGAAACTAAAATGGAAGCCATGATGTTTTTTGTACTTTGTCTCAGAAGTCAAATATAGTCAAATTTACGACAAATATAATTAATTTTAAATCATTTAAGTGATTTTTTCAAATGTTTTAATGATTATTCTGTTATCCGGAACGGAGACAAATCCAGCTAATATAAGATCTTCAAAATTGGTCCAGCTGTTCTCGAGTTATAAATGGTGTAACTAACACGATTTTTGACTTTGTTTTATATATATAGAGACATATATATATATATATATAGCAGAAAGTAGAGAGCATATATATATATATATATATATATATATATATATATATATATATATATATATATATATATATATATATATATATTATATATATATATATATATATATATATATATATATATATATATATATATATATATATACAGGGTGTCCATGCTGCGAGAGCAAAGCTTCAAGGGGGTGGTTGGGGATGATAAAATAAGCAAAAAATCGTTCTACAGGGGGGGGTCTAAAATGTACCGTTATCGAGTTACAGGGTGTTTAATTTTTTTTTTTTCGATTTTTAATACTATTACTAATAATTTTTTTTCTCGAAAACCATCAATTTTAAAAACTTAAATTAAATGAGATTCAATAGACAATTATTGTACCTTAATTTTGGTATATCATTTGTTGATCAACGCCATACCAAACTGAAGCTATTCAGCTTCAAAGTTGAATTTTTTTTTTTTTTCTAAATTTTGAACTTAAAGTTAAAATATCTCGAAAAAATCATTTCATAATTTTTATTTTTTTTATTTTTAAATTATTTCTTATTTAATTTCGCATCAAAATGTTGAAAGTTTGAAATCAATCCCACTTCAGACAAAAAAGTTACAGGATTAAACACGTGCGCATGTGCGCCTCTTCAGTACATTAAAATATTAAACTCCTATAATTCATTTACTTTTAAATCTCAAATTTATTAATAGTATTTACAATAACTTAAAACTAATAGAATTTTATAAAAAAAATTCAAAATGGTCACCGTTTTTATCTTTACAAATTTGTAATCTTTTACTTATTTCTAGGTTAATATCTATTGATTCTAAATTTTCCTGCAATTTTTCTGCGCCCAATGTGATCCTTTGTAGTAGATGTTCTCTGCTCAGAATTTTCTCCTGGTATACATTATCCTTGATAAAACCCCACGCATAAAAGTCGAGTGGTGTTAGGTCTGGTGACCTAGGTGGCCATGATGTTGGTCCGCCGCGTCCAATCCATCGCTCTCCAAATGTTTCCTCCAAGTAAGCTCTGACAGACAAGCGAAAATGAGGAGGGGCACCATCTTGCTGAAATGTCAGCCTGCTTCAAAAGTTCAGGGGAACTGCTTCCAATAACCCTGGTAAAATATTAGCTAAAAAATTTAAGTAAAGATTTTTGAAGACCAGTTTGATTGCCTTCAATGATGTAAGGGCCTATTAGTTGCTTACCTATTATGCCCATCCAAACATTAACACTAAACCTGTGTTGGGATTTGACCTCCTTGCAATGTGGATTTGTTGTGCACCAGTAATGTAAATTATGAAAGTTGGTTACTCCATCTCTTGTAAATTGGGCCTCGTCTGTCCATAGGATGGTTCCTAAATATGATTGATCTCTGATATTCCTCAACAGCATGGCTTCACAATATGCCTTACGGTGTACTTTGTCTTCTGCGTTGATGGTTTGGACCGGAGTAAAGTGATAAGGGTGTTGGTTGTCACTATGAAGCACATTCCACACAGTGCTTTTTGGTAATCCGATCCTCTTTTCCACCATTCTTGTGCTGGATGTTGGATTATTTCTTATTTCTCGCAAAACCCTTTCTTCGATTGCTGCTCCTCCTGCACTGCTTCCTCGTTCTCTCCTTGTTACAAATGTTCCTGTTTCACATAGCCTACGGTTAATTCCAGTAAAAGTCCTCGCAATGGGCTGTCTTCTGTTCGGGTACCGCGCTGCGTATGTTCGTACCGATTCCAATGCATTTCCATTGCATAACCCATAAATAAAATGCATTTCGGCCAATTCTTGGTTACTGTATTCCACCATTTTTTTAGAAAGAATTAAATTTATAATTGTTCACTGAGAATGTACACACACGATTGATTGTTTTTAAATTTTTGCAAAGTTATTTATTCAAAAAATCAATATTAATCACACCTAAAAATGAGATTTAGAAACAAGTTTTGCAACACCACCTGCTAATGTAAAGACAAATTTTTATGCGAATGAATTATTGTTGCAAAAATAATTATTTCATGTTCTTAGAGCTACGGATTAACTGTTTACTTAGCGTTTTGACAGAAAAATTTACCTAAGCCAAACACCGGATTAATAAGTACATGGATTTAATATTTTAATGTACTGAAGAGGCGCACATGCGCACGTGTTTAATCCTGTAACTTTTTTGTCTGAAGTGGGATTGATTTCAAACTTTCAACATTTTGATGCGAAATTAAATAAGAAATAATTTTAAAAAAAAATAAAAAATTATGTAATGATTTTTTCGAGATATTTTAACTTTAAGTTCAAAATTTTAGAAAAAGAAAAAAAATTTCAACTTTGAAGCTGAATAGCTTCAGTTTGGTATGGCGTTGATCAACAAATGATATACCAAAATTAAGGTACAATAATTGTCTATTGAATCTCATTTAATTTAAGTTTTTAAAATTGATGGTTTTCGAGAAAAAAAATTATTAGTAATAGTATTAAAAATCGAAAAAAAAAATTAAACACCCTGTAACTCGATAACGGTACATTTTAGACCCCCCCCTGTAGAACGATTTTTTGCTTATTTTATCATCCCCAACCACCCCCTTGAAGCTTTGCTCTCGCAGCATGGACACTTGTATATATATATATATATATATATATATATATATATATAGTATATATATATATATATATATATATATATATATATATATATATATATAGCAGGCAGAGTATATATATAGCATATAGCATATATATATATAAGAAAAGTATATATATATATATATATATATATATATATATATATATATATATATATAGCAGTATATATATATATATATATATATAGCAGCAGCAGCAGCATATATATATATAGCAGCATAGCAGCAGCATATATATATATATATATATACATATATATGAATTTCTTAAATATGTCAGTTTTGTCTTTATATCGATCGATATAAAGACAAAATTGAGAGTGGTTCTAAAAAACGTCGTTTTATTTCATTAATAAACTTCCATCAAAAGATTCCAGTTATATCATTAAATTAAATTTATACGAAATGATGTATTGTATTCAAAAAGTTAATGTATTAAAAAAGTATGATTTTTTTAAACATATTTTTAAATACATTGCATTTTCACAACACTTTATTGCACTTTTCAGAAATATGTTTCCGACCACAGACGCCCCTTTTCAGTGTACTTGTACTTGGATCTTCTGGCTTACAGAGAGTAATTTTATCTTTTTATAAGAAATTCATTGTTATTTCCATTGTATACGTATTACAAAAAGTTTATGAATATATATGCGAAACTAATTAATTAAGAATTTTTTAAAACTCTAATACATGGAATATCATGTTTATATTATATTTAATATTTACATCGCTTGTATTTTAAGGACGATGGCAGTATGTTAATCTAAACTATGTCAATGATATGCCTATATAAATTTTTTACAATGAAATGGTAAAACATACTAAGAAATTTCTTTATTAAATGTAGACTATTTATAATAAAACAATTCGTTAGAATAGCGAAGCATATACAATGCATTTTATAAATGTTTGAAGTTGATAATC
>JAHDVF020000273.1:0-31070 GCA_022606425.2 Lepidostoma basale | reverse complement strand
ATATATACATGTGTGTATATGTAGTGCTATCATTAAATTTGTACAGGATTCGGTAAATATGGGACTCGTCGTGTTTATATGGCAAATATGAGAAAATAATGTAAAATACGAATTGTCATTCTGCCAATCTCTATACGAACATACATAAACCAACAGGTTATTATGAATCTTGTGAGGCGATTATCGAACATCAATATCATCGTATTTAAAAGGACTAAAATTCATAGTTTTGAAATTCTGAATAATTTAAATGTTCTGAACAAATAAATAAAAATCCTTGATTATATACACATTTAAGACAACATATCAATAATAAAAATTCTTCGAAGATCTCCGGACCTGGGAAACAAATGAAATAATAATGATCCATTACGTGCACATTGTAATTCAACTTTGACCATACAAATTATTAGAATTATAAGCTTTATTATTATATGAGTACACAATAATAAAGGGGGAGGATATACTATCGGAGTGTGGATGGTAAAACTATTTTAAGAAATATTGTCATATGATAAGGCCCTGAGAATGATTTTTGTAATATGACCGAACATCTAATTAATATACAAAATCATTTAAAGCATGAATTCATATCCTTCAGTTCTTCAACCAAATCAAAAACAACAAGACGTTTAGATAACAATATATCACCTCTGAAAAAATAAAGAATGTGTTTTAGCCAATATATTTGAATTGGTGAATGAAACATTCATTGAATACACAAATGATTCAAAGTTTAGGTTAGCTGGCAGTGCGCAGGGATCGTGAACGAGAATCGCGTTCGTTTTGACGATTGCTAAACAGAGGAGAAGCGTCCCGAAATCTTGTCGACCTTACGCGGCGCGTGAATTTGAGAAAGATAACTTACTCGTTTTGCAGATGCACCGAGCCACGCGGGCGCAGGTCAGATGAGCGGGCGGGTGACGTAGAGAGGCTGTCACGGGCGCGGGCCGGGCGTCCGCAGCGAATGTTGTGATAGTTTCCGAGTGATAGTTCTTCGGCAACAACAAAATATCAAGGATTTGCGAACGTCTATCCCACGGGGTCTGTCGGGCCCCACTGAGGGGGCAGGCGGTTCAGGAGCGCATGCGCAGGGATAAACCGCGCTGACGACGGGACGCCCCCTCGCGAATAACCCGAATAGTACCCGCGAAGGCACAATAATAGGGATTCACGGTCACCAGAAAAAATCTTATTCGATGATACATAATTGTCAAAAACAAACTTTTAAACTGATAATATATATATACTAAATCTTCACATTATCAACCATTATTTTCTGTTATATACATGAAATAAAATGGAATAAAATGTATAGGTTAAACTTCTCCCTCTCAAATAGGGCGCGAAACTCATCAATGTCGGAGTAGCTTTAACTAGAAATCGTCGTGAGTCACAGGGGGAGGGATGCAGCTTACAGGCGGGAGGGTGGCTAGGTGGTGTGCCTGACATTACCGCGCTTTTTCATTAGCACTTTTATAAACGATACGTTTGTGAAACTTCATAAAAACGAATGTCTTATTAATTGATGCTTCAATGTTAAAGTAATCTATTATAGTTTACTTACTACTATCGCCTTGTTGCCTCTTAATGCTTCTAAATTTATATTATGTTATGATTGTTCCTTTTTGCTATTCGTTAATTCTTTCTGATTAACAATTGAACTATCTCAATGTCATTTTTATTTTATGTTATACTATTTGATAACTCCCGGTTGACATTTAAGTTATCTCTTCATTTTGTTTATTGTTACCTGTTAAAACTACATTCAATGTTTATTGTTTTTTATAAAGTAAATTTGTATTCATGTATAAATATTGTATATATCATACATACATGCATAATATATTATGCACAAACTAACAAAGCGGTGGCCGTAGCTGTCTGCTTGCGTGATACCATATTGTTATCATATAAATAAGTACTCTTCACAAACCATCACGCCGTTTTTCCGAAGGGGTAGGCAGAGAGAATGGACCGCCATACTACTCTATTCTGATACACCTCTCTTGATTCCTCCACATTCATACAACAAGTCATACACGCACGTCGATTCTTCCGACTTCTTACATGACCAACCTTTATTGCTATAAGTACTTATTATTTTATTCCTTATCGATTTTTTCCCCAAGAGAGGCCAGTCTGACTACAGGAACAGACCAAAGGTCTAAAAGAAGAAGAAGATTTACTGCATTGAATTTCTGCTTCGTGTTTTATTATATAATTGATAGATAAAATAAAGATAATGTGCACAATATTTTAATATTTGGTAGAACTGCTAAAGTCAAGATATACAAGGCATGCGTTCATCCCATCATGACGTATGGAATAGAGGTCAGAGCCGATACCAATAGACAGGCGGTCTCTTTAATGTGGTCCCTCTACCGATGTTGAAGACGTCCCGGGTTTCAGGTTGCAGTTCTAGGACACCAGCAAAAAGAGACAAAATATGCTAACGCTGTCACTGTGCATGAACAAAATTCACACCCTCCAACACGGCTAAATTCTCAAATTATCCCCTGATTAATCTAAAGAAATGGGTTACGAGAAACCCGTCTCTTCGAAGCTTTTATATTTATAATGGTGTGAAAATATTTATATGTAAAATGTGATGTCCACGATTACTCTTTACGAAATAAAGGGACTTCGTTAACGAGAATAGGTCGTGCACAAGGGACTGCTACATCACTTCAAAGTTATTAAATGTGTGATATAGGTCAAATAACATCCTAGCAAAATCCGGGGAACAGGTTCACTGAATTTCGTTATAGTAAATATAAAGTAACAGGAACGCATGAGAGATGGTTTTACTTTAGTAAGACAAGATACTCTATAAACTTTAGTAGTATTTGTATTCTGAACGCACTTTCACAAATATGAAAGACGATATAATCTAAATACTAGGGAGGTACGGAGGAAGATGTAGCCAGCAGAATCAAATCAAATCAGTTTATTTTCTCTAAAGACATTACAAACATTTTTTATAGTTTAAGGCATCAATTGAGAACAGGTGAAAGATAATAAATATAATACCAGGAAAGCGTCAACAGGGCAAGGGGAGCTTTTGCAATGCTTCGTCCGGTATAGCGTTCTAGTGACATTTCGAGAAAGCTCAAGCTCCAAATATTCAGCAGTAGCGTTAATAGCGTACTGCTGTACGGATGTGAGACTTGGAAATCTACCGCGGACGTGATTGGAAAACTCCAGGTGTTATAAATAGGGGCCTTCGCTCAATGTATTGGCCCCAAACAGTGTCAAATGCCGTTCTCTGGACCATGGCAGGCGAAAAGTCAATTAGAGAACAAGTCGCTAGACGCAAATGGCTGTGGATCGGTCACACTCTGAGATGGAACCCAGCCTGGGCGCTTTAAACTGGTTCCCTATGGGGGGAAAGAGGAAGCGAGGCAGACCTAGAGTCACCTGGAGAAGAGCCCGGCAGGACGAGGTTAAAGCAACAGGCCTCACTTGGGATGATGTTAGGCATCAGGCATGCGATAGAGTCGGGTGGAGAAGGTTCCTTGAGGCCCTATGCACCACGGAGGTGTGACAAGAAGAAGAAGAAGAAAAATCAAGTAAAACGTACTGTATACTGAATTCGAATAATAACTGCTGTTTAGAAATTAACAAAAACACTTAATTTATAGATAGCATCGTGTAGACAACATTTTATAACCTATCACGTGACGATTTGTTTTTGTGCACGCGCTATATAGACTTTAAAAGGTGATTCTCAAAAATAAAACTGTATTTAAAAATAAAATTAAACACTTTTCACTTAGAATAAACCGAAGTAGTAACGCCAACCGGTTTCACCCTATAGCGAGCTTCCTCGGGGCTATACACAAACAGTTTGTGTATAGCCACGTGGGAGCTCGCAACAGAGTAAAAAGACAAACAGCGACCGGTTTCGCCAGGTTCGCTGGCATTGACAGACTGGTCAAAAATAAAAACAAAAGAGGAAGTAGTTCATAAAACGTAGATACTCGTATATTTAATTATAATATTATTTAAAATGAACTTCAATCCTGAAACTTCAGTTTAATCATTTAATTAACTTTAAAAATTGCTTTGGTTTTCATTATTTTCAGATATATGACGTGTATTTAATTTATGAAAATTGAAAGATTAGTCCAACCGAACTATTTGTGAAAATAACACACAATAGTTATATAAACCGTGATTTAAATTTACGAATTAACAAAAGGATCATTGATATTTGGACACATGGAAAAAATGAAAGAAGAAAGAATGGTAAAAATATATATATTATGTTATGTTAATAATGTAAAAGAAAGATGTAAAGGAAAATAAAAGACGAAGACCAAGGAAAAGGTGGCACTATCAAATTAATCAAATATTGAATATCGGCCACTTGAAGAGTTGGTAAAAAATCGACGTGCGTGCATGACACGATGTATAAATGTTGAGGAATCGAGAGAATTGTGTCGGGAAAGAACAGTATAACGGTCCATTTTCTCTTCCTACCCCTTTGGGGAGACGGCGTGATGGTTAGTTAGTAAAGGATATGTCTAACCGAACTGTTGATGAAAATAACTTAGAAAAAAGTTTAAGTTCTTAGATTATATAAACCTTGATAATTATACCTGTACATTATATATTTATGTATTATTATTAACAACTAACCATCACGCCGTCTCCCCGAAGGGGTAGGCAGAAAGAATGGACTGCCACACTTTAACCCTTTTTCTGCGATACCTCTATCTTAGGGAGTATGGATATTACCCGTGGCTCTTTCCAACTGATTTCTTGCTACGGATGCTAGGCTACCAGTCACTCGAGAGGAGACGAGACATTCACTTGGGTGTTAATTTCTTTCGACTGATAGGCGGTTATATACACAACTATGAAATCCTGAGTGATGTAGGTCTGTTCGTCCCTGATAATTATCTTCGATAAAGGGGCCATAGATTGTTTTATCTCCCACGATGCAGAACCAATGTGCCAATAGTTATGCCGGTAGGTAGAGCAATATCTTTGCTTAATCGTATCACCTCGGAGTTTGACGTATTTTGTGATAGTTTGGCTCATCTGAGGGAAATACTATCTTTATTATAATTGTTTGGTATATTTATTTTATTAATTTGTCATGCATCTTATGTTTCTCGCTCTTTTTATTAATCTATTGTATATTACTTATTATTGTGTATCTCTAACTTGTATCTTTAGTGTATTGGAAAAAAAATCTGTAATGCTTTAGATATGTTTAAAATAAATAAATGAAATAAATGAAATGAAATAACCGATGCGGCACTCCATCCTTTTCATTTCGCCCCCGCGGGAGACGCGGTGTGATGGGTTGCGAACCTCATCGCCACCAATAGGCATCTTATACAAAAGAAATTTATTTATTTATTGAATCATAAAGCCTACGAACAAAATCAGAAGCACGGCGTTCTATCGATTAATTACTGGAATCAACCGGAATAAAAATAGCACGTGAAACCTTATTGAAGTTTTCCGTTTATTCACCCCTTTCGATGTGTATTACTAATTTGCGAAACAACACGTACAAAAGTGGTTCTCAACTACCTCACCGATTCAAGGAAAAATATTCAGAAAAGTACGCATAAGAGAAAAATATGAATTGACGACCTTCGTGACAAAATGGCAAGAGCTCGAACTGCCATATTGAAGGTCCCGGGTTCGACTCCCGAAAATGGCAGTGTGATTATCACACTGTCCTTGGTCCGGTGTGGAATTCACGTGACAATAAAATCGTGCTAGATTATCTGCCTATCTTCTCTGGTTTCAATCCTGGGATTGGTTTGCAGCAATTTCCTCCATTATTCTCTTCCATTTTTCTGATCTGCATATGATGAGCAGCGTACGTCCACCAACAGTGAGCCTATGTGAGAATCCTAGTCTATTCTCATGACTAGGATTCTCACATAGGCAGATAGATAAAGCCTATCTGCCTATGTGAGAATCCTAGTCATGAGAATCAATATAATAGCTTTTAAAAGTTGATAGTAAATAATAGCTTTTTCTGGAAAAGAGCCTTGCAGGACGAGGTTAAAGCAACAGGCCTCACTTGGGATGATGTTAGGCATTGTATTCATTTTTTAAGGATTAATTGTATCTCAATAGAGATGTAAATTATTTGGAAACAGAATGTGGTAGTCGAGGTGTTTACAGGACTTATGACCTGTCATTGGTTGGGTTAAGCGATCGCTTTATATTAACAACATTCCCCATTCCGCCCTTCTTATGACCACCACGTCTGACAAATTTTTGAAAGATGTATATATGCTACTACGCTAAGAACACTTCACCTTTTTTTAGGTTAATCTACACTAGCGCCATCTATTAAGATTATTTGTAAGCAACAATATGTAACAATTAATCCTAAAAAATTAATAACCCGCAATAGGTAAAAATCCAGTATTTGTCTACAAGTAATTGTATACAAAAAAAAAATTATTAATTATCAATTAGAAAATTGATAATTAATACAAATGAGAACTTCTGTTTTCTAGAAGTTTTATTATAATTTATGGGAATTACATGTGTTGCCTTTATAAGGCATTATACAATTAGTCGGATTGTCAATGCATCTGAGGCGTGCAGGGAGCATATTCCAAGCGGACGGATCTGCCACCTCGAAAGTCCGATATTAAAAGTTTGTGCAGGGGCTGAGCTTTGGGTCAACTAATATGCCTACTGCTGAGAAAAATGCCAATCGAAGCGTGGATTTCCTCAAATAAATCATCTATCAGCAATACAGATTTCAGATAGTATATATAGGCTGGTGCCATTCTGTGAAGTGTTTTAAAATCCGTCCAGCATAGTTTATACCGGAGTAGAATGATAAGAAACAAACAAACAAACCAGCACGCCGTTTCCACGCAGGGGTAGACAGAGAGAATGGACCGCCACACTAATCTATCCTGGCACACCTCAACTTCTAGAAATCATACACGCACGTCGACTCTTCCGACTTCTAACATGACCAACCTTTAAAATTTGATTAATTTGGTCATGCCATGTTTTCCTCGGTCTGCCTCGACTCCGTACTCTTTTAACATCATTAACGTATACTTCCTTAACCATTCTTTCTCCATCCATGAACTCCATATGTCTGAACCAACGCAGCGATCATTTCATAATTTTGTTCATAATACCTTCTTCAGCTCTACATCAATTTCTTATATGAGCATTTGAGATTCTGTCGTATATCGTTCTACCACACACACGTATTAGGGACCTCATCTCTACCGCATTTATTCTGCTCTCATCCTCCTTCTGCCAGTTCCATGCTTCGCTTTTATACATTAGGGTTGGAACCAGAACTCCATTGTGAACGGCCGTTTTCGCTTTCATTGATAAACTCTTGTGAATTGATAAATGAAAATGATTAATGAATTCAGAATTAACAAAGATTTAATGATTTTCTCGCCTGCTTATAGGCGGCATGCCTACTTTGGCAACCACTGGTATGTATTATAGACTGGACGCACCGAAGAATGACCACCCAACCCCTGACAACTGACGGAGCGCTCGCGCTCATCCCCGGTCCATCCCGTGTGCCCGCTTCATTTCGTCAATATTTACACGCGAAGTTCATAAATTGTACGTAATTATGCGGAAAATAGCAAAATTGTCTGACGCGGATGGATATATTTGTTTTTACTCTATCTATAGGAAGCGGTTATTACACAAGACCGTTCGTGGTTTACTAATGGAAAGTAGCATTTGCACCACTTGTTTATATCGTTCTCCCGATGATGATGATAATAAAAATAATATGCTAACTTTTAAAGCACCGTTTTTGTGATGTAATCACCTCAAGGGCGCATTAAGACGTGTTTTAAATTTAATGTAAACACTGCATCTGATTGATATTTGCGATCGATTAGAAAGTATACTAGAACAAAATATGAAGGTTTTAAATTGTGTATGAAATATGAAAAATATGGGTTTTCAGCTTAGATCTGAAATCTGAGGGTATTATTTGCAAACCCGGCAAACTCCACCAACAATCAAAAGTGAGATATGAATTGGGTCTTATTCATAATACTTTTGCACACAATTTTGATTGATTTTCAGTTTCAAATTCGGCTTCATTCTGAAAAACTTTGCTATTAAAATATAGGGTTAGTTGCAAACATGGCAACCTCCACTTGAGTGTTGCAAAGCTGGCAAACTCCAAAATGAAATTCATTATTTTACTTTAATTATCAACATAATGATGATTATTTCATGACTGATTACTTTTAAAATACTAACTGGTTGAGATGAAAAAAATTAATATCGTAAAAAAGCGCATTTTATTAGCGTATCAGTTTTTTGCGATTTATTCAAAACATCTAATGATGGACTTTGCCAGGTTTGCAACTAATACCCTCATCTGTCGGATCATTTATGCATCTGAGGTGTGAAGGAAGATTGTTCCAAGCAGATGGGCCGGCTACCGCAAACGTTCGATCCCCCGAAATTTGTAATAGGGCAACGCTTTGGCTCAACTAATCTTCCTTTTGCCGAGGAGTTCGCCGAGCGCAGTGTGGATTTCCTTGTATTTAAGCTGTCCGTTACAGAGTTCGGATATATAATTTGGAGCCTTAATAGTGTAAAGCCTTCGAAATATGTCGAGAAAAATAGACTCAAAAGCGGAACAAAATGTGTTTTTTTTTTTGTAAAAAAATTCGTCATAACGGAATTCCATGATGTTAACGCCTAGTTTATCTAAAATTAAATCATTACGATTTTTATGTGAATTACAAAACTATATTTTCCACTTACGAGTTTTTTTTTTGACATGTTTCGATTGTTCGATTGTTGGAACTTCATCATCTAGTACCCGATGATGATGATGCAAAACCCGATAGTTCACCCGATGATGATGGTGCAAAACCTTCGAAACATGTCGATAAAAATAAACTCAAAAAGTGTTGGGGAAAAACCTGTGTTTTAGTTCATAAAAAATCGTCATTGGAAATTCCACAGTTTTAACGTCAAACTCATGAAAAATTTAAAATAATTTTCAATTATATTATACCCCAGAATATCATACCAAAACTACTTTATTTAATTTTAAAACACTGATATGTATCGCTTTTCTAGGATCTTCTTCTTCTTCTTCGTCAGCCTTTATTGGTCCACTGTTGGACATAGGCCTCTTCCCTTCCCTTCCACTCGTCTCTATCTCCTGCCAGCCGTAGCGACATTTCCCCCCCCACGGCAGCAATGTCGTCGGCCCACCTTTTTGCGGATACCTATTATTAAATGTCTCAACAAAGTAAAATCATCCCGACAGTTTTATTTTCCCTAATAATTAATACTAGATATAAGTTAGAGAAAATTAATTTCAAGCTTCCATTAATTATCGAATGTACTATATTTTCAAGTAATTAACCAAAAAAAACTAACTAACCATCACGCCGTCTCCCCGAAAGGGTAGGCAGAAAGAATGGACTGTCACACTTTTACTGATGCGGCACTCCATCCTTCTCTTTTCGCCCCGCGGGAGACGCGGTGTGATGGGTTGCGAACCTCATCGCCACCAATAGGCATCTCCAACCAGTTATTTTTGTGTTTGTAGAGACGGCAAAATGTATATAAAATTTTGGTAAATATACTTTTAAATAATTTATGTTTTACATCTGTCAGGGTTAAATGCATAACCCAGATAAACATATTTCATGATGAAATACATGACATGAATAACCGGAAAACGCCGACTCAGGACCTACTAATCAAATCTGATGATTCGAGGGCCCAGATTTATTCAGTTTGGTCACTAGGTCACTAGAGCAGGGCATCGTGTACAAAGCATATAAAAGCGGTACTTCCGACCACCTAATACGTCAGACAGTATTGCGGCTTCTAAACGATACGAGTCTACGCTACCAAGTCTACGGTCGAGAAACCTCCGACCTTCCTACCGAGCTACACAACTGTCTACCCTGCTACGCCGCGAAACCTTCGACAAATCTTCGCTCCAGCCGACCGACGCTACTGCCCAGCAAGCCATCAACCTCTACTGCTCACCACCCGGACTCCACCCCGCTGCTATCGACATCCAGCCACGCTCCATCACGAGTACATAATACTGTTTACGTATGATTACTTGTGATCTGTAATAAACGCTGAAACCTCCACCGTCTTTCAACTCTCAACACACGACCCCCAAACATCTTTGAACAAAAATAAAACATGACAGAATCTCGGCATGATGGTTAGTTAGTTAGTTAGTTGAATTATTGTTAATAACGACATTCTTCGGCTGTGGGGCACAAATACAAGTCGCTCATCTGCAATAATGGTGGCATAAGTCGATTAATTCGTATTTAAATTATATAAAAAAATTATGACTAGAACCGACATGTCTTACTTTTTTGTCAAACATTATAATGTTACACCTATTCTTAATAGATGGCGCTAGTGTAGATTGAACTAATAACATGTGAAGTGTGGCGCAACATAGTAGCATATATACAACTTCCAAAAATTTGTAAGACGTGGTGTTCGTAAGAAGGGAGGAATGGGAAATGTTGTTAACATAAAGCGATCGCTTAACCCAAACAATGACAGGTCACATAAGTCCTGTAAACGCCTCGATCACCATATTCTGTTTCCAAAAAACAATTTACATATTTGTCTCTATTGAGATACAATCAATCCTTAAACATTATAATGTATATACGTTAGGTATGTATCTTAAAGAGTGAGCGGGATATTTAAACATTTTCAACAGAAAATCATTCGGTCGAGTAGATGTAAAAAATACTTGATACAAACCACTGTCTACCTATAGCTTCTCATTATAGCTACGCTCTGCCATCGCATATTGATTAACGAAACACGCTAAATTTGTCCGTTGAGTTCTGATTGGATGACCATGCCAGCCGGGAGAACAGGACGGAAAGTTTCTTCAAGTACACTCGCTAAAATTCTGTTGCACACCAGCATACCGCGATAACTTACCATTCAGAAATGATGTCATCAAAACTAACTGACTAACCATCACACCGTCTCCCCGAAGGCGTAGTCAAAAATAATGAACGGCCACAATGTTCTTTTCTGACCGACGATCGCATGACCGACATTTAAAATTTGATTGATTTTATTAAGCCATGTTTTCCTCGGTCTTCCCCTATTTCGTGTCCTGTTCGTGATCGTTTCGTGTGTATATAAATATATCATTAACGAATACTTTCTTTACCATTTTTTATCCATCACTCCTTACGTGCGTCCAAACCATCTTAATGAACCTTTCATTATTTTGTTCATAGCACTATCATTCGCTCTAAAAATCAATTATCTTCACTAAATTATTAAATTACGTAATGTTCTTATTTGAATGAAACTACCAAAGAATTTATTATTTTTCTAAAAATAAAAGATCAGGAACGATAATTTTCAAACCTAACACATCCGATGCGTTTGCTGTGAAATCAGTACAGGTGTTCACTTTAAAACTGAATGTTTAAATTAATTTCGTAAGTGAAACTCCGAGCTTTTAGTAGAACTCCAAATGGATGGGTAGTTTAGATGGTAGATAACATGGATGGAGTTCAGCAGCTACTGAACTCAAGTGGACTATTGACAGTACGGGTAGTTGGCAAAAGTTCTTGTACACCTCTCTGAAGTTCACGGGTCCGTTCGATATTCAAATTGCTGGATCCGAAATCTTCCTTACACATTTATTTTTTTTAGTTTCAAGTACGACTATTATAATAATGAAATTTACCACGTCTTTACATTGCTTGTACAAAATTAAATTCAAATATGTATTTTTTTAAGTACAAGTATATAAAAATAAGACAGGTATATAAAAATAAGACGTAACAAACGAACAACGTTTAGGCGGCGCATTTGGACACAAAATAGTTTAACAAAAATTACAACAACAAATTTTACAGAGCATGCTAAGAAACAACACATCACTGACACTAAAAATGTCCAAATCCGAGGCGATTAAAATCAACGTCCGAATTGCTCTTCCTACTGGCATCACCAAAGATAAGTTGGTTCCGCGTGACGGAGCAAAGAACAATTGATGTTGGCGTTGCCACAAGTAACCGTCAGGAACAAATAGACATATTTGCTCAATAAAGTCTCGAATCAGGTTGAAAAAGAATTTGGCTGGAAACCTTTCCCTCCTCAATTCAAGGGAGTTATACCTTAGCATACCGGCCATAATCACCGCGCCATATATTTAAAAACGTTTGAATTCTTATAATTATTATACATTCCGCCAATTGTTAAATGAATGTGCCTATATTATCATACATTAATATTGGTATATTTCGTTCAAAATTAAAATCATTCACGGAATCCTCAGGTCCATAATTCAAATCAGTTTATTTACTCAAAAGACATTACAAACAGCATAAATGTTTAAAGCATCAAAATGGATGGTGACAATAAAGGATGGTCAGACATGAATAAAAATATTCAACACGGAGCTATACCAGGACGTCCGCGTAGTCAAATTTAAAAAAAACTACCAGATTACGTTAGCTAGGACATTTGGAGCCCCCAAAAAGATTGTTGTTTAAAGACCCATTAGGGCGAAGAAGCGTCGGCATGCAGAGACTGCGATAGTTGAAAGGGGTCGTGGTACACTGTCAGGACATGGGACAGCAAAAGTGTAAAGTGACAGCCAGAGACAGGACGGAGAATTTTCTTGGGGGAAGCTATGACCGCTAAGAGGGTTTTAAAGTTAGAGATGATCATGATATTATATTTAATAATATACTATTGGCCGTATAGATTACTTCAGTCCAAACTAGATCAACAGTAGGGATTTTTTTCAGTGTATTGTAAAATAATACTTGTTTAATAAATGGGTGACGTGATTGCAATATATGCACCATCAAGAAACTTGGCGTTATATAGTAAAATTTACATTAATATTCGATGTAGGTTACCAAACTAAGATAAACATGCCAGAAGCTTTACAACTCGCCCGAGAGATCTGCGACGGAAGGACATTGAAGGAATCTTGCATATGAAATTTGGATATTCGAAATTACATGCAACATTTATAGAGAAAACTAACACCCGTTTTAAAAAAATAGATGGTCGGTTTTTCTACTGCATATAAAAAATTATTAAGATAGAACATATCGCTACTAATCTCCATACATTGATATACTCCTAGAGCGCCTTAACATTCACAGAGCGTCGATTTTTCAGATTCCTAATGCGACATTCAAATTTTTATTGACTTGGAAATGTGATGTTTACCTCGGTCACCCGCAATCTAAAGTTTTATTCACATCCTTAACTCACACGTTCCTCATCTCTGCGATCATTTTATCTTATCCATAAAGCGTTTATCTGCCAAAAAATTGTCTTCTTATATTGGAATTTTAAATCTATCACACAAAGATTTTTCCGAAATTAATCAACTCTCTAAAATTTAACAATTTAACAGTTTAACAGTACTAAAATTTAACAGTTGATATATTATTGTAACACCTGATGATGTCAACATAGGATGACGAAAGAACTGTCGCGAAAAATAAGAATAAAATTGTGATACATAAAAAAAGATTTTTATAATTCAACAGTTTATAATGTTGAAAAATCATAGTGTTTCGGCCAAAACAACTAACTAACCATCACGCCGTTTCCCCGGAGGGGTAGGCCGAGAGGATAGATGGCCACATTTTTCTATCCTTGCATGATTCTCGCACCTCTTCTACATTCACACATCGTCACTATATAAATCATCATCATCATCATCATCATTAGTGAACCTTTCTTAATTTTATTTATTACTTACTTCATCATTTTATATTCTATCATACATTGTTTTTTCGCACATTCTTCTTAGTGACTTCATTTCTACGGCATTTATCCTACTTTTATCCTTCTTCTGCCAACTCCAAGCTTCACTTCCATACATAAGGGTCGGGACTAGAACTCCGTTGTGCGCTGCCATCTTTGCTTCAGTCGATATATTTCTATTTGCGGTAAATTTATTTGTTTCCAGCTCAAACCCTTCTTCCGATATCTTTCTCAATTCTCCCATCTCTTGTAAACATGTTTCCCAGATAAACAAATTCGGTAACTTACTCTAATTTCTCACCGTTCGCACTTCTGTCACAATCCGTCATACATTCTTCCTTTTCAAATACCATAACTTTAGACTTTGACACGTTCATCACAAGGTCATACTTATTGCATACTTATGTGGAGAAAGCTAGATAGGTGTGCCAGGATAGAGTAGTGTGGCGGTCCATTCTCTCTGCCTACCCCTACGAGGAAGCGACGTGATGGTTTGTTGTTGTTGTTGTTGTAAATCCTTATAAATACTTCGATGTTTCCAAGTTTTTGACGGTTATAAAAAAAATACAAAAAGTAAGAAGCCACCTAGAAATAACGGAATGTATAAATAATTTGGTTAGTAAGGTAGGTTATTCGCCGATATTACGAATTCAATATTCGGTTTCCGAAAAACAATCCGCGACGATTGCAGCGCACTCGTCAGAAGTCGGAAACTCTTTCCTTGAAATGCTCCGAAATATCATCTGTGCAAATAGTGCGAGTATATTTATAAGGCAAATGTGTCCGCGCGACCTTAAGAAATAAATTAAAATCGAATATGGAAGAACATTCGTTTCGTATTAGATTAATTTAATTTTTAGTTTGGATTCTTGGTCTATAGAATTTATAAGCAATAAATTTTATTTTAAAATACATCATATAAAGAAATAGAAGATTGTGACTGTACGAAAAGCAATAGTCTGCTGAAC
Source organism: Lepidostoma basale (assembly GCA_022606425.2). Classification (NCBI taxonomy): domain Eukaryota; kingdom Metazoa; phylum Arthropoda; class Insecta; order Trichoptera; family Lepidostomatidae; genus Lepidostoma; species Lepidostoma basale. The sequence goes on along the minus strand of JAHDVF020000273.1, from coordinate 16,344 downwards.
ATAATCACATCTGATATCGACGTTTTTCATATTAAAGGCGGGCCACACTGTGGTAAACAAGCTCTCCACAAGGGTGAACTTGGTGGGAGCTGTGGAGCCCGCGGTTGGTTTAGCGTCCACACTTGGTTTAAAACCAACTCTCCACAATATACACTATTTTCGTATACGTCCGCACTCCACCGATGAACGGTGTTTCAGGGTGCGATATTACGAGCTACTTTTGGTAAAAACCCAATGACATGGAAATGGCTAATTATAAGTGTTTAGGGAAGAGTATTAGTCATCCAGTTCACACAATAAATTTGAGGCCGATTTGTTGAAATTTCAACCCCTAAATTACCTACCTAATTGCATGCAACAACAAAACCGGTTCAGTCGTATTGTTTCGCCGCTAACCGATTGATATATACCTATGAATTTAATATTCAAAATTAAAAAAATACTTCTATTTCTATCTTTATACTCAAGGTCGAGCTGCAAAGGACCTTTTACGGTCTCATATTAAAAAAAAATCTTACGAAATACGCTATTCAAATACCTACTTTATGTAAAGACAGAGAGATAGACAGATATATGTGTTTCTATCGTAGAAGTCAACAGACAAATACATTTTATAAGAATAAAATTTTCAAAATAATAATTTTACAGAATAATGAAAAGTAGCTCGTAATATTAAATTTTGAAACACCGTGCGACGCCGCTACGCAACTGACCTCGACTGGTGGAATCAAACCGCCTAAACACGTGGAATGCGTGTTTGTAAACTGTGGAATGCGTGTTTGTCGTGTTTGTAAACTGTTGATCCAAACGCATTCAGTATACAAATTTTGGTTTCAAACCAGTGTCCACACAGATTTAAACCGCCGGTTGAGAGCTTTTTTATCACAGTGTGGCCCGCCTTTTAATGAAAGTAGCTTCAGAAGACAAATATTCTTGACTTTAGGAATATTCTTGCATCTTGCTTCCAAAGTAGAACCATCTTTCATGCGTTCCTCGTATTTTACCTGTTTTCAAATAGATACCTTATATAACATTATAACTATGACAAATTTTAAAGGTCGGCCATGTTAGAAGTCAGAAGAATCTATGTGCATGTATGACTCGCTGTATGCGTGTGGAGAAATCTAGAGACGTGTATCAGGATAGAGTAGTGTGGCGGTCCATTCTCGTTGCCTACCCCTTCGGAAAAACGGCGTGATGGTGTGTTGTTGTTGTCCTGCTGGTAAAGCCTCCCTGGGTTCCAACCAGCCAGTTGAGGCACCCATAGCCTCTCTTCCATTCGTCCAGTCTTTCAACTTCGGGAGCACGTTGTGGAGCATAGGAAACTATTCCTTGATTTCAGTCTCGAGGCTGAACATTCGTGGTTGAAAAGTGGGTGCCTAATGTCATTCAATTGCTTTCACCTTTCCACGCCGCTGGCAATGCTTCTCCTGATTTTGGAGGGGCTATTCCCGCTAAAGTATATAACTTTTCCAGGTTTGGGACACAAGTAATAAGGAGGCACGTTGCGATGAGTGGTCATCCACCAGCTTAGTGTGTTCAGATTGAACCCAGACTGGGCACACATACTCACCAGTTAAGTGCAAGTCTTGGCGTTAGGAAGACCACATAACGCAATGCCCGAACTGCCCAGTCACCTGCGCCAACTGGCAATCCGACTGGCTGACTTCTAAGCCAACGATATATAGACACTACTACCATTGACACGAGGAAGAAAAAGATTAAATGTTTTAAAATAACTACTGATAGAAGGAATAATTTAAAGAATTATGAAGCACCGAAAGAAGCAAGGCTCTTACCTATATTACCTTAGCCTAAGTACCACGCGAATTACGATTAAAATGTTTGAAACCAAAACTGAAACCCCATCGCATTCCTCTTACTTTATAGATAAGAAGGGATGGGTCCACATTTACTTATGTATTTATTTAGACTTAGTGGATTATTTGACAATTCCGCCATCTTGAAAAGTATTTCAACTATATGTTCCAGGTGGTTATATTTGACAGCGTCATACATATTGTATCTCCCGGCATCTAGAACCAACCTGCCTCTGGTGAACCCTGTAAGGAGAGCGTTGCTGAACGTTAACGTTTCGGAGATCGACATTTTTCATATTGGCGAAATAATGTTATGAAGGAAAATACTCCAAATATTGAAAAGTATTCAGCCTCATTAGCATATTACTTGTTCATATGTTACTATGTCAATGCATTCTTCCAAATCGGCGACTTAAATGTATTTATATTTGTAATGTGTTTTGTAAAATAAAGATTTTAAATTTGAATATAATATGATACACAATCAATATACGAGTACATCGAGTATTGTCAAACAATAGTAAATCTAATTATTCTGGATTGTTTGAGTAAAATATGAATGGTGATCTAGGGTCAGGACTCTTGGCTCCAGGTCCAGAGTGTGTTAAATCCTGAGCATGGTCCAAAATAAAAATCATATTATTCTTTTATTTCTCATTACGAATGTCATATAAATCTAATCCTGTTGATGAATAGCTTTTGTAATATTATCTCAAAACAGTGTAATACATTATTACAAAACCATCTGTGTCATTGTGTCTTGAAAATAAATGTGAGTGTAAATATACCAAGAGAAACGTAGAAAGCCAAGTAAGAAGAGTCTTCTTTTTTTAAACCGCCACAAACCATGAATGGTTTCTGACAAGGTGAGGCCTTCGCCTGTTTACCATTGGACGCTGTCATAAAAGTAAGAAAAAAAAAATCAAAAATCATCTCGCTCAACAAAATCTTGACGAATAAAGAATTGGCAAGACCGGTACTGGTTATAGAGTGAAACTATTAACTACTTTGGAAAACGAATACTCCACATGAATGAGGGGTCACATAAAACACGAAATATTTTATGGGCTGATCACCCCTTCCGTACAAATGTGGCATGGTTGCTTGCCAAGAACTTTAATAAGATCTTAGAATCCCGAGTTGATCAAAATTGTTTTCGACAGGTGAGAATGTTTTGAGTTTTAAAAAATGTGTGTATTTAAATGTGTACCCTCATATTCTCAAATTATTTATTTATGCTGCTGAAACATTGATAACGAAATCCCATGACCACTCCAGGATTGATGCCTTTGAAAGGTCTCGTCTCATGCTGAGGATCCCGTGGACTGCAAAAATGACGAATGACTCGGTTCAATGAACTCAAAATAACACAAAGATTATCTGTAATATGCAGGTGGCGAGTCATGAGTTGGGTCACATTGCCAGAAGAGAATTAAGTATCATAGAAAAAAGTATTTTCACAGGAAGTGTTCCAGGCAAAAGAAGTAAAGGCGGATCTCTTGGATGATGGTGTGATCAGATTAAAGAGATGACTGGAAGAGACCTCTACTCGGCGGTGCGGGCTGCGGAGAACAGAGAGGATTAAAGGCGTTTTGTTTTAGCCACGAGCACCTCCATGGATCACGACCCTCAGCAATAAAGAATAAGATGTATTTAAATATTCTACATTTTATTAAAATATTTTGCTTGAAAAAAAGTCCTTTCATATCTTGGAAATATAACCGTTGTACATCTAGATATTTTTAATTGCAAGAATTCATAAGGTATGCAACTTGATAGTAAAAGTGCATTTTTAATATTGGAGAAAAATATTTATAAATTAATGTTCCTAGTACGTAGTCCTAAAGAGTAACTGTGACTCGGTAACAAGTAGAATAGTTCACGAATACTAGCGCAGCTCGCGCACTGCTCGAAAGGCGCGGGTTCGACAACTGGGGGTTGCGGGCCCCTACAGCAGCATCGCATCCCTTGTATTGATCGCAGCTCTGAGGGCAGGGGGCGCATACATTACAGTAGGGGCGCCCTCCGTCTCAGGAATACGTGCATGGTCTCACCATCTTGTATGCACCAAGCTAGGAAAAATACATAAGTACAAGTACACGCCTATACATACACAAACATAGAGCTATGCCTAATACAGGTATACTTAATAATAATTACAGGTAATTGTATAACACTTATTATAAATAGCAGGCCTAATGTTTGCACAACAAGAATGCAAGTCTCACACTATACTCCACAAACTTCACTAGTATTCTTCTTCTCTGTCAATTTTACTCCATTGCTGGATATAGGCCTCTTCGAAACTCTCTTTACTATTATTGTATTTTAATTAACGGATGGTAACGCGATGTATAATATTTACAAATATTGTATAATACATAAATAAATAAGCTTCCGAATAAAGAAAAAAAAGTATTGTATATAATTAATTCGGATGAGAACGTCAGTTTTCTAGAAGTTTTATTATATTTTATGCGAATGACATGTTTCGCCCTTCTAAACCATTGCGTAAATCTCTTTGGCTTAACCCTTAAAAATTGGTACACCGAATTGGCCATATAAAAGGGATAATCGGGCGAATCGAGATCAAATATTCTATGATAAAATGATATGTACAAAGCGAATTATTTAAAGAACAACATTCCATAGAATATGGAAAATCACAACGTATTATGGAACAAACAAACGTCAAACAAACAAACCATCACGCCGTTTCTCCGCAGGGGAAGGCAGAGAAAATGGACCGCCACACTACTCTATCCTGGTAAACCTCTCTAGCTTCCTCCACATTCATACAACGAGTCATACACGCACGTCGATTCCTCCAACTTCTAACATGACCAACCTTTAAAATTTTATTAATTTGGTCATGCCATGTTTTCCTCGGTCTATCTTGACTCCGTACTCCATTTACATCATTAACGTATACTTTATTAACCATTTTTTCTCCATCCATGGGTTCCATATGTCCGAACCATCGCAGCGATCCTTTCATAATTTTATTCATAACATCTTCTTCCGCTCTACATTCCTTTCTTATATCAGCATTTGAGATTCTGTCGTATATCGTTCTACCACACATACGTCTTAGGAATCTCATCTCTACCGCATTTATTATGCTCTCATTCTTCTTCTGCCAGTTCCATGCTTCGCTTCCATACATTAGGTATGGGACCAGAACTCCATTGTGAACGGCCATTTTCGTTTACATTAATAAATTCTTGATACCAATAACTATTCTTAAAGCTCCATTCACTTTGTTACCCGCACCAACCCTTATTTCGACGTCACTATCCGTTCGGCCATCTGCTGTGATGCTACCTAAATACACAAATTCCCTCACCTGTTCCAAGTTCTCTTCGTTCACACTTATATTACAAACTGTCATTTGCTCTTCCCTTTCAAAAACATTCACCTTTGACTTTCCGACATTCATCATTAAATCATTTGACTTGCATACCTCATACATTCTCGACACCAAGACTTTTAATTCGTCCGCACTATCCGCAACGAGAACGGCATCGTCCGCGTAGAGCAGACAATTTACAGACAAATCACTCATCTTAGCACCAGCATTTATTCCTTTCAGTTCTTTCACACACTTGTTCATATACAGATTGAACAACCAGGAGACATCACGCAGCCCTGCTAACACCATTTGTGATATCAAACCAAGGCGTGATGTCCCCATTTACCATAACACTGGCAGTGCTTCCTTCATAGAGAAGTGACCGCCCGTATCAGTTTTGTGCTCACTCCGTATTCGGACAAGATTGACCACAGTTTATCTCTGTTCACTCGGATCATAGGCTTTTTGCAAATCGACGAACGCACAGAAAAGTTTACGCCTTTTGGCCATCCGCAAGCGTTCGAAGTGCAAAAATCTGATCCATACATCCTCTTCCGGTCATGAATGTGCCTTGTATGGTACACCCCACACTCTCTCAGTCGTCGTCTTTTTTACTCTTTCTATAAAAATTCGACCGTAGAGTTTATGAACGGCGCTTAACAGACTTATTGCCCGGTGATTTCCGCAGTCTATACGAACCCCTTTCCTGTATATAGAGGCATGATAACAGCCCTCCTCCAGTCGAGCGGTGTATATCCTTCCTCTAAACACTGGTTAAAAAGTCTATATAACCATGCTGCAACAACCGGCCCACCGTTTTTAATAAACTCCAAAGCGACACAATCATAACCAACAGTTTTTCCACCATACAGTTTACAGATTTTACTATTTCGTTCAAAATTATTTCTGTCATATTTTTTTTTGCTATTCGTGCAACTCACATTTTTAACGCTCCTTCTCATTGAACTCTCAGTCATTTCACTGACATATATTCTTTAAAGTATTCCATCCATCTTCCTTGTATACTGTCAAAATCAGTAACCATTCTTCCCTCACAACTCAAAATTGCTTTCGCATAACCGCTTTCGGGAGGATTCCGGGCTTTTTTGACTTCCTTCCAGAACATTTTTATGTTGCTCTGAAAGTGATTCGTCATCTTGAGTCCGTCTTCCTCCTTCAGTTTATCATTTTTCTCTCTCACTTTCAACTTGACGTTCATCTTACAAACTTTGTATGCTTCTTTTGCTCTTTTATATTTCTCGCAATCTCTTTTATCCACAGATATCATATTTAATCATGCATCCTTCTTTTTTTTACCAGAATTTTTAGTCATCCCACCAAGCATATCTATTCCTTCTTCCTTGCACACATGTACCACATACCTCTTTCGCTGTTTCGCATAGACTTCCTTTCAATTTGTTCCAGATCTCATCTATACTTATAAATTCAGATTCTCGACCACTCAGCCTCTCATCCACTTTCGTCATATAGCTCTCTTTTACGTCATCGATTTGCTACTTTAACTCTAGACGGGGCGGTCACTGTTTTGTTCTTCTTGTTGCGCCAACCTCGGAACAGGTTTATTTTTGTCACCACCAAAAAATAGTCAGTTCCGAGTTCTGCCCCTCTGAACACTCTGGTATCTACAGTGTCCGTCCGTAATCTAGAGTCAACGATAACGTAATCGATAGTCATCCTTTCATTCCCTCACTCTCATAGTATACTGATGGATCCTCTTATGATCAAACATCGTGATTGACACAAAGAGGCTCCAATCCAGGCACACACCAAGTACTCTCTTTCCATCATCATTCGTCCTACTATCACCATACTTACCGAGACATTCTTCATAACCAGCACTTTGGATTCCTACCCATCCATTCAAATCTCCTGCTATAATAATTCTTTCGTTCGCGTTCTTATTCGCTACTATCTCGTTTACACTACCCCAGAACTCATCTTTCACAGCTTCATCTTCGCTATTAACAAGAGCATACCCAATTATGAGTAATACTCTTGTCAATCCAATTTTGAAGCTGATCCACATCAGTCTAGGACTCACACATACATTCTACCATCCTAGGAGCTAGAATCGCTGCCATACCCTGACCTTCCCTTTGTACTTGTGATACCCCTGACCATAAGACGAACTTATTATTATGGGTATTAATAATAAAGTTTATTGTTAAAAAAATTCACGAATGTGGTCAGTTTAAACAGATATTAAAATACAAAATATAATTGTAAAAACTGACCACATTCGTGAATATTTTTTTTTCTTCAATATTTGTAATATTTATAAAATATCACTGATAAAGGATTTGTGTGTCCGAAACATGTTTGGTTTTTAATTTTTATAATAAAGTGTGTTGTATAAAGAACATAAAAAAGAAACATGAAACATCCGCAACACAAACTTATGGCGAATAAAGAAGAAAAATAAAGTTTATGATTAAAAATTGTATAATCATGACGGAATTATCAAAAATGTTGTGGATTATTTTCGACATTTTTCGAAGGTTTTACACATCCATCATCGGGATATCAATATAAATTAACCAAAAATACTTTAACAAAATACATGAACCTAAGCATAGAACGTGTCCAAATTAAAATTAGAGAGAGTACCAGGGACAGAACATGAACAAGAGTTTAATTGGTTTGTTTTATGTTTTGAAAATATTTTCTAAATGGGAGTTTTTTTTGTGATTTATAACATTAAAGCTTGATTTAGCAAAGGAACGGTCAATACTTTAAGACATAAAGTGACATGTATTTTGTTTAAAATATATTTGGTTAGTTTATATCGTTCTACCGATGATGCAGGTGTAAAACCTTCGAAACATGTCGAGTAAAATAAACAAAAAAAAAATTAAAAAACAGTATATAATAATTTAACAAATCATTAAATCAGATTTCTGAATTGTGCAAATTATAAATAGTAATAATAATTAATAGATGCCCTTGAGAACTCATTAAATAATCCGTAAAAAGTAAATCAGATCAAAACACTGACGATCTGAATCCGCTGTGTTTACAGTTTACACCAAATGTTCATTTGGAAAGCGCGGAGAAAGTTGGCGCTCGGATAGTTTTTTGCCGTTCCAAAAATTTGTTAAATAAAATATATTTTTCTCTGGTGTTTTATTGGCAAAGTTTCAATTAACAGATAATATAAAAAAAGATAATCAATAAATCATGTTTTATGTATATACATAAACAAAATCGTGTTAAATTATTCATCTTACCTGGACCATTAAACCTACTGGCTCGATTTATAAGCAGGTAGAACGATGTTTACTTCTGGCCACAAGTCCTCATTTTTACAACTTTAACACAAATCAATCACTTAAAAACAATCCACACACCAGCAACATTATTCAGCGGATATTTAAATGAATGTCATAAACTAGATTAAACATTTCTTGGTTAAGTGTTGTTCCACCTGGATAGGTGTTTGGGTACAAATCAAATCTGAAGTAAAGGAGAAGAATTTTAAGTATTTAGGCGCGAACCGAAAGTTTTGTTTATTAAATGTATCTTGAAAATATTTAAACTATATTATAAAACAACTATCATTGAATAGTCAATTTTTAATTGAAACAACTTTTTTTTAAACTACAAATTTACGCCAGATGACACTTGCGGATTTCACGACCCGCGCTACCTACAAACCAATCGTAAGAAAATATACCTATTAATTTGTATACATCACGAAACATTCCATAGATATTGACGTTCTCGTAGAAAGTTCGCTTCACTTCAAAATTGTAGCACAACCAAAATAGAACTTTTCTATTATTCTTTTCGTGGATTTTACAATTTAAGGAAGCTCGTGCCAACGTTGAGATGATAATTACGGTATACAATAGTAAAATCTGCAATATATGGATAGAAGGAACGTCTCGGCAGTTCGTATACCATATTTTTTACTATAGTTTAATGTGTGATCTCCGACAATTATGATTATATGCTACGTGATGCTATATATATTTTGAAATATTACAACCATTGCATTTTCTTCTCTTACAGAGTACAGTATTACTTATTTACATATTTTGAAAGTAGAGAATAAAATTAACTCAAGTAAGTTAAAAAAAAACAGGTATTTTGTTTATAAATAATCTTTATTACGGATTTGAAGTTTTATAGATTCTTCTTATTCCTCTTGTTCCTCTTTTTTCTGAGGATGGGCAACATACAGCATCTCTAAATAGGGATTTGCTGCAACTGAACCATTCTCAAAGGTTTTTTGAGACACAGTTTTCTTCTTCTCCCGACGCATCGTTTTCTATTAATTTCAAATTGGATAATCAGTTGCAGCACTTTTATTTTATTCTATTTTTCTCATCTGTTCAAAGTATTCCAGTTTCATTCGCTTTACGGTCTTGACAATTTCTTTTTCTTTCTTTATTCGCTGCAGCACTTCTTCGTTTTTAACGCTTTCTGTTCATGATATTTTAAATATTTTACGATATATCCATATTTCAAAGGCATCCAGCTTTTTGTGAAAGCTTTTGCCAAGGATGCTTCTACATTGTAGAACAAGCATGTAACATCGAACTATTCTCATTCGCAATTTGATGGATTGGTCTCATCCATCGATTAATCTGCTCTAGATTAGAAGTTATAAGATTAACTTTTAATGATAGTGCAATATAAATTTTCACTGTAAATGTCGAAGTATTTTATTTAACTAACAGGGAATATAATAAGTACGAAATAACTTTAAGACGATTTTTATATCGTGTACCTACTTATCGATTAAACTGGTGTTTAATCCGTGAAAATATTTTTGTCTATGGTTTTCAAAAAAGGGCGCCATCGCTGGGTATCCTAAATGTGTTTTGTGATTCCTCCTGTCAATCGTCGACGATAAAATAGATTAACAACTGTTTTTAATAACTTGGTTGGTGAATTTTGATCTATCCACGCTTAAACTGGCGGTGATTTTTAAAAATCGATTATTTCCCTCATTTCATAATGTGCTAAGAGCGAAGTTTGTTTTGTGATCTGTTTGGTAGAAAATTGAATTAAACTTTTCAAAAAGTCATTTTAATTGTACATAAATACTTGGAACTCCCAGCTTCTATAGTATTCATGTATTTTTTAAAATAGGACATTGCTCTTAACATCCTTTAATTTTTTATTATTATGTTTAGTTAATACAATTATTTATTTTATTTTAAAAGGGTAATCTCGGGATGGCCTCACTTATATTGAAGATCCAATAAATTGGTCTAGTGTGCTTAAATGGCATTTAAGGTAAATAATTTGATCAAATCAAATCAGTTTATTAACTCAACAGACATTACAAACACCATACATTTTTAAAACATCTATTGAGTACATGATGTTCTTGTTCTTACTCTCCCTTGTGTAATTTAAATTTCAAATTTAGTAAATATTTTTAACATACGGATGTTAAAAATATTTACCAATTAATAATAAGTTATTATTTGAACTATTGTAAACATTATTGAACTTATTTTGAAACACATTTTATAGAATTAGTAAATATTTTTAACATACACATGTGAAATACTATTAGGTGTATAACTTTGCTTCCGCCGTTTTTTTCCGAAATTCGAGGCTTTATCGTAAAAAACTGGTTATACATTTATGATTCAAAGTATTGTCCATCGCTGGCCACTACTTTCTCCCATCTTTCGGGCAGCATACGAATCCCGCGTTGAAAAAACTGGTCATCTTTTGAAGCGATCCACGAATCGATCCAATTTTTTACTTCTTCATAAGACCGGAAGTGCTGGTCAGCTAGGCCGTGTGCCATTGATCGAAACAAGTGATAGTCCGAGGGAGCAACATCTGGAGAATACGGCGGGTGGGGTAGGACTTCCCATTTCAAAGTTTCCAAGTATGTATTGACCACTTTCGCAACATGGGGTCGAGCATTGTCATGCTGTAAAATCACTTTATCATGTCCCTCGTTGTATTGCGGCCGTTTGTCTTTCAATGCTTGGCTCAAACGCATTAATTGCGTTCGATAACGATCGCCTGTGATTGTTTCAGTCGGTTTTAACAATTCATAATACACTACGCCGAGCTGGTCCCACCAAATACTGAGCATAACCTTGGAACCGTGAATATTCGGTTTGGCCGTCGACGTGGAAGCATGGCCGGGATATCCCCATGATTTTCTGCGCTTGGGATTATCGTAATGAACCCATTTCTCGTCCCCAGTCACAATGCGATGCAGAAATCCCTTCCGTCTTTGCCTTGCAAGCAGCTGTTCACAAACACACAAACGCCGTTCAACATCTCTCGGCTTCAACTCGTACGGCACCCAATTTCCTTGTTTCTGAATCATTCCCATGACTTTCAGGCGTTTTGAAATGGCTGGTTGCGTCACTCCCAATGATCCTGCCAATTCTTGTTGCGTTTGACACGAGTCTTGATCAAGTAATGCCTCCAATTCTGCATCTTCGAAAACCTTCTCTCTTCCACCGCCATGCTGGTCTTCGACGTTAAAATCACCGTTCTTGAAGCGTTGAAACCACTCTCGGCACGTTCTTTCACTAATAGCGGCCTCACCATAGGTATTTGAGAGCATTCGATGAGCCTCAGCCGCAGATTTCTTCATATTAAAGCATAAAATTAAAACCTCCCGCAAATGACGAGAATTTGGCTCGTAAGCTGACATGTTTAATCGGGAATAACTTTATGATGCAGACACAAATCGACTAATATTTCGATGGCGTTATGTTTACAAATACTTAAGCTTATTGTATGACATATATGATCTATTTATTCCAACTACCACTTACCGCTACTGCCATCTATTGCAAAACGGCGGAAGCAAAGTTATACATCTTATAGTTTTCTACTTTATGAGAAAGGTGGACATTAAAGAAATTACCTAAATATCTCAGTATTCACAATTGTAATTATTAGCATGCTTAAATAATAATGGGATGGTTTATGATTTGTGTATGAAAAGTCTTGTGTGAAATATCCTGGCTCCATAACATAAATAACTGGACTGGCTTGAGGAGAGTTAAAGAGCTGTTTCGAGCTGCGAGGGACAGACGCCTACTCTCGAGTGATAGTTAACATTGGGCAGACCTGACATGACACCAGAAGTAGAAGAAGGAGTATGAAAAGTAAACAAAGAGCATCTTTTGACGATGATAACAAACCAGACTGAAATTAGAAAAAACTAGAGATGCGCCGAGTACAAGTTTTACCGAGTTACCGAGTACGAGTTTTACTCGGTTTGATGTTTGCCAAACCGAATACTCGGCCGAATAACACGGTTCAATGTCAAGTCGGTGAAATCTGCCCAAACATAGCGGATATGCAAGAAAAGCTTAAATATGAAGTTCAGGATCGCTTTCAAGGCTTAAAAGGTGATAAATATTACTGTTTGGCTACTTCACTGGACCCCAGAATGAGATTCTTTAATCCAGAGAAATACGAATTGATCAGGAAGATCCTATTTTTAGAATCCATTGAAAGAAGCGACGTTACAGAGAGTGCCAGCAGCAATGAAGAAAACGAATCTAATTCTAACCTTAACAAATTAAGACAATCACAAGATGCTCATGCATCATTTTGGAATTGCTTCCAAGAACTTGCTTCTACCCAGCCACCGGAGCGCGACGATCCTGAAAGCCCCATGGCTCTAGAATTGGATCGATATGTAAACGAAGGATTGTTGTCAAAAGATAAGAGTCCTTTCGAGTGGTGGGCAAGACATAAAACAAGATATCCAGAGATAGCACATTTAGCAAGAGTGTTTTTCTGTGCACCTGCAAGCACTGTGTATAGCGAGCGTTTATTTTCAGAAGCAGGTAACGTCTATGAAAAAAAAAAGGAGCAGGCTGTTACCAGAACATGCCGAGAGTCTTGTATTCTTACATCACAACTTGCCTTTGCTAAATTTTAAATATTGATTGTTTAACTTCAATTTTAATAAATGCATCTTTTTAATCCTCCTGTTTTCATTATATTTCCCAAAATATTATATTACTTTAGTTAAACCGAGTATACTCGTCAATTAGACAGAGTTATTCGGCCAAGTGCGAGTAAAAAAAAAACGCCGAATACACCGAGTACCGAGTATTAAACGAGTACTCGGCCCATCTCTACTAAAAACACATCCAGTGTGGCTATCAATACGAGAAAGTAAAAAATTGCTCCGACTCTTTCCTTCCGGCTCCGACTTCAGAACTCATAGCTTAAATAGCACTCAGATAGTTAGGTTAGACATTTAGTGATATTTTTAGATCAACTGTTATCCAGATTGTAACCAACTGAATAGCCGGTATTTGTAACGAGATGGTGGATTTCCTTTTAAAAAAATGCAAAAAACTTTTCTTTTAGAAAAAATCATATAATGTTATTTTTTTTACCTATATACATTTACTTACATTATGTCTTATTCATCACTCAAATTTATATCACAATGCATTGAAAACTATTGCACAAATATGTAGTATGAATGGCAGCGCTTTTATAATTTCCAGATTGGAAAATAAAATATATGAGAAACATTTAAATGTAAATAAGAGCTGTAAAGAGAATGAGATTAAAGAAAAACACAATGGTATAACCCAACCCTAGATATCCAACCAGGTTGCAAGCTTGCTACCGCTTGTTATGGAAGGTCGTTGAAAATATTGGTGATATTTAAAAAAAACTGTGCTGAAATATTTAAGAGATATTAAATTGCTTAACACTAAAACAACCAAACTTAAAACAACACAATTTCTACTAAAACAAGTCAAAACAGATCCCTGATAATAACTATAATAATAAAATTGACTTAATACCAAAAGGTATAAAAATAATATTTGATATCGAAATATTGAAATAAACTTCCATGAAAATAAATATAGCATAAGAAGTATAATTCAATTCAATTCAATTTATTTTTAAATCATAAACATTACAGTATACAACCAAAGCGCTTATGACTATACAGGTAGGTAAAAAAAAAAACTATTTTAAACAGTAAATACAATAAAGAAATTTAAAAATAGACAAAAACACAAAAAACACGAGATAATTAAAAAATAAAGACCAAATAAATAATTAGAAACAATAAGAAGAACAACACATTATTTAAGTGATAGATGTTTTCTGAGGGAAGCCTCACTATCGTGGAAGATTTCTTTCTTCTGAGTTTTCTTGCATTGACTGATTGTAGTGAATTTTAACAATGTTTTTTTAAATTTATTTATAAGATATTTGAAAGGATTCCTTATTATTTGTTTTTTGAAACAGTTTTCAGTTACCAGTTTGATTAAAATTTTAGATCTTTCATAGTCTTCAATGCCGAATTTAAATTTGAAATGTAGAAGCATTCTGCAAAAACTTCATTATTTACTAGTCTTTGATTTCCCCGCACTGTATGTATAGCTCTTTGGGTGAGATGTTAAGATTGTTGGAGTTATCGGCATCTCATCATTTGCAAGAAAAACACTTGGAACCTCATTAACCAGAGTTTTAAGAATAGAATTCTTGAGAACACCATTTTTGGAAATATAGTTCATACTTGCATTACAGAATTATAGATGAATCGACAATAAAGGAATTGTCTAAAGGAATTGTCTAAAATACAGAAATATTCTCAGGAAATCCTTTATTCACCGTGCACTCACTGACATAAAAGAAAGTATAGACGAATGCAAACACTACCGAAATAATATATTTCAATGAAGAATTCATCTTCTTTCTCTGATGAGGATTTATATTTCACCGGTAATAAATATTTTGTGGGAAAATATTATAAATCAATTGTCTAATGATTTAAGATAGTCTAAAGTTTAAAACCGTTTTAGATTATAAGTACTCGTATATTATAGTATTAAGTAAACTATTCTTTTTGATAAATCTTTACCGTTTTGCAAGAGAATTTAGTAACTAAAGTAATTTGATTTAACTGTTAAGATGTTCTTAAACATAAGTACACTATTCATTTAATGTAATATGGAATATCTCTATAGTGTATTAAAAAATATTGTTTAAAACAATCAATTATGGAAAACATTTACGAATTACTTAATTTATTTACGGATGAATTTGTAAACCTTCTGTTTTTTTACATCAAATATTTTTTTCTATTCGTAAAATTGTTTTATAATTTTAGTATATTTAATCAAATTTAACAAAGCTATTTTGTCGTCTGTCGCATGCCGTTGTCGTCTGTTTCCGCAAGTATCTTGAACTTTGTACAATCCCTTTGCCAGTCCTCACAGCAGGTTATAAGCAGTGCAAGCTAAAAAATATGCAGAGGCTTTCTTACTATTTGACGCTCAAATAAATACATTTTTATTTAGTTATAAGAACAATTTTTTTATAACATTTAAATGAAGCTTAGTTTATTGACAATAAAAAAAAAAACTTAAATCGGTTACGTTAAATTTTGTTATTCAAATGAGATTTGAATACGGTTCAAACTTTGATTATTCTCTAGTTTGATCTATAAACATAAACTTCATGTTTTTCTTATAATAAACTTATCCAATGCTAGACAATATATTGGGTTCTATTTTTACCAGTATTTGCAAGTATTATTTATTTCTTGGCACTTTTTTCAATATTATCAATCTTTGATATGTGTTTCAAATATTCTCTGTTGCACTAGACAAAAAGTTTAAAAGAAAGGAAATGTTTATGTAAATTAATGTTGAGTTTAAAATAGTAACACCTAGTTCAGAAATTATTCTCTACTTTTCTTTTGTCAGTAATCACCAGTAAACTTCATGGCAAAACATTTTAAATAATTATGATTCTTTGTAGATTTTCAGTTTTTGATGAGTTGTGTAGAGATTTTAACAAAAAAATCTTTTTTATTCTTTCTAGTTTTTTATTATATTCCAATCACTAATGTCAGCCATAGTGCCAATATAATGTTTCTATATATATATTGAACCCTGTATTTGATATCATCGAATACTTCAGTTTACTAGAAGCTTTATTATATTCTATGGAAGTGATATGTTTCATCTTGCTAGAAAATTATTATAAGGACATTTGACAACGTCCTAGCAAGGCGAAACATGTCACTCTTATAAAATATAATAAAATTTCTAGAGACAGCGTTACAACTTGCATACATAAAAAAATAACCAATTGCTACTCCTTTTTACTTTATATTCCTTCCAGGGAAAAATGACCTCTTTGATGCAATATTGTATCTGAACAAAA